>ML783529.1:739870-782525 GCA_009831015.1 Picea engelmannii | reverse complement strand
CCCCACCATCTACTATAGAGGGTGGGAGGGGGGGTGCATTAATAGAAAAAATGTGTATATTATATACACATTTTTTCTATTAATGCACCCCCCCTCATAGAGGGTAATATACACATTTTTTCTATTAATGCCGCCCCCCTCCCACCCTCTATGAGGGGGGGCATTAATAGAAAAAATGTGTATATAATATACACATTTTTTCTATTAATGCCGCCCCCCCCTGGCACCCTCCCTCTAAACTTAGAAAACATCAAAATAGTAAAAAAATTAACGGGGGGGGCATTAATAGAAAAAATGTGTATATAATATACACATTTTTTCTATTAATGCCGCCCCCCTCCCACCCTCCCTCTAAACTTAGAAAACATCAAAATAGTAAAAAAATTAACCTTCTTTTTAAAAAAATGTCAACGCTACACTTTAATTTTAATCTTTAGCATCATACTTTAAACCTTTATTTCACTTTAATTCTCATCTTTAATATCACTCTTTAAACTTTTATCTCACTTTAATATGGAATCTTAATAAAAATAATTTCAAAATGATAATAATATTAAAACTTATTATCATTTATTAACATCCATCTTAATAATTAAGATCTTTAAAAAATAAAAAATTATTTGATTTGCTTTAAAATTTTATTGATAAGTTAAAAGATTAAAAAGATCAATATTATAAAAAATATTTTAAAATTAAAATTTAAAATAAATATAAAGATTAAGAACATGTGTTTTTCTTAAAAAATCATAAATTCAAATCCAAAAGAGATAGGGTATGTATATCTTTGTAAATTTTACTTTAACTTAACCGTGACTTTAAAAATTAATTATTATTATTATTATTATATGATCATTAAAAATATATAAAATAAAATAAATAACAATATAAAATTATTTATATATATCACCACATAAATTCAACAATCATCATTATCCTTAAAAGATTTAACTAAAAAAACTAACCATATATACACAGCCAAGTGGGCCTAATGGTTAAGAACATGTGTTTCCTTTTAAAAGATCACAAGTTCAAATCCAAAATCAAATAAACAAACAAAGAGATCTCATACACTAATTTAATGTGACTTAACAATAACCTTAAAAATAGATTATTATTATTATTATTATAAAAAACAATTTCAAAAAACATAATTATTAAATATATTCTACACATTATTATTATTATAATAATAAAGAACAATTTCAAAAACATAATTATTAAATATATTCTACACACAACCATGTGTAATTATTTTTATATGACACCACACAGATTCGATAACAACCGCCATTACTAGATCTATGGGACAAAAACTAACGCAAAATACATCACGAAAAATAATATGTGCGCCCACCATCTAGCATTAAAAATGAACACATATTCTTGTCTCCATAGACAAGATTAAACAACCAACAATATACCGCCATATATTCCCCTCTTAATCCACTTCGGGGTCCGTAACCACGGCCCGGCTTCGATTAATTTGAATAATCCAGTGGCGTGGCCACTGGCTGTATTAGAGAAGGCAGGTCAATGGAAGGCCACAATCATCACGTTGCATTTTTACAATTCTGTCAGCGAAGGGATTGGACAAATCTGCATGAGAACCTTCTACCCAGTTGGCTGAGCTGACAGGTGGAAGAAAAATGTGGAGGAAATCCAGCGAAATGAATGGAATTGAGAAGAGTACCACCCTTTAACGGAACCCACTTTTGGTGGCATCTAGATTTCCTTCACTGATTAGACTAGTTGTTCGTGTTTTCTTATATTTTAACTTTAATATACCGACAGTCTAAGCTCATCTTCTCGGTCAATATAAATCCCTGCTCTTATCCTGTTTTATGACACTTCTGACTGATTTGTTTTCGTGCCCTGCAATGTTGAGCTCTGATTTTCAGAGAAGGTGTATTGTTAATTTGTCAAAGTCTCCAGAAGCTCTCTGCATTTACATTTCTCAAAAGTTTCAGGTGTCTGTATTGTTATTCAAGTGTGTATAGAATTGAATTCTGTTATCAGAGGATTAATCAGAATTCTGGTAGGGCTAGTAGTTGAGAGCAAATAGCACTAAAATTTATTTTTCATTTAGTTGTATTGGCATCCATCCAAATATGGTTTCTGCACGGCTGACCCGTTCTCTGAGCTCTCGAGAACGTGTTGAGGACACGCTATGTGAGCACCGCAATCTACTAGTTTCTCTGTTTTCAAGGTAATTATTGCCTCTCTTCCTCGATGAATGATTTTATCAGAATGCCCATGGCCATAAGATATGTCTAAATGTTAAAGTATCTGTATTTTCAGTATTTTCATGCATGAGTTTAAGTCCCGGAAGGGGTGGGGGTTCTATGTATAGTCTATGTGCTTTGTTGGTTTTTGAGAATATTATTTCGGTTGTATGTTGGGTTTGTAGGTGCTCGGTATTCCTTGTGGGTTTTGTAATTTTGGTTGAGCATTGCGGATTGCAGGCTTTTGAGAGTGTGTTGCAGAATGTTGAGGGGTGAATGGTGTAAGGTTGGTGGGTGTAAGTTTTTGAGTTTGGTTTTAGAGTTTTTGTCTGAAATGACCCCTATCCAGGAAAATGATATGATCAATTCACTTTGCCGACCTTGGTTGCAGCTGGTTAAGATGGCTATTCTCAGTTTGCTCTATAGTGGTTATTATCAACTTAGGCTTTCTACAATTACTAGGTGTAACCGGGGCCTCAGGTTACCATGGTTGCTTTGTTGTACTTATGAAAGCTTTTAAAGAATTACCTCTTGGGTGGTAATTTTTTTAGCTGGCTGCCGTTCT
The DNA here is from genome assembly GCA_009831015.1 of Picea engelmannii. Lineage (NCBI taxonomy): Eukaryota > Viridiplantae > Streptophyta > Pinopsida > Pinales > Pinaceae > Picea > Picea engelmannii. The sequence continues at coordinate 779,738 of ML783529.1, read as the reverse complement.
TACATTCTCTACGATTCTTCATTAGTTATGCAAGCATTTCTATATTTGTTAATTTGGAGGGTTCTCGATACTACTAGCTCAGACCCATATAAACCTGGGCTTGTTATTCGCCTGAGAGGCATCAATCCCAATCTTTGCTATCCACAACTCCTCCATCATGCCATGAACTTTGATTTGCAATTGATCACCTCCCCCATTTTTGACAGTAAGATTCACTTATCCACAAAATTAGGTTCGAATTCGTAAGGATAAATTAGATTCCAATTTGTAAGATTGGGCCTTATTAGTGATGAAATCAATAGGATGGGTTTCTACTTGTCAGGATCCTTGTTTCAGCTCTTTTTATTTTTGTGGATCTTTTACTACCACACTGTCTCATTGAGGCAAAATGTAGTTTTTGTTCAGCCATCAGGACTTACATCGATGCTAGGTATGATAAGCTTTTTGTCTTCCATTGTGCGATTTTCATGAAGGCTTCTTGAATTTCCACAATACTTGATAAGAGCACTTATATTCCTTTTTGTTCCTGAGCAGGCCCCTGTTTCTTCCTTTATGGGGGCCTAGAATGTGGCATTATTTGTAAACTTCTCTATTTGGGCACGAGTGATGGGATTGGCAGCTGTCTAAAGGAATTTCTAAGGGACAAGCATGATATTGTCTTGGAACTGTGCATTTTCCTTATCGTCCCCATGGTAAGAGATGGACTAATATATCTGTTAATGAGTTTGGTGGATTAACCAGAATTTCATCCAAGGATGGCTTTTAACAGTTTATCTTCAAGTTTCAAAGTGCCCTTCCCTTTAGATTTCTTTCTCCTGGCTGGCCAAACGTTCTTGACCTCCTGTCATAATTCAGACAGTTCATGTTTGAATGTGGTAAAATGGCTATCTACCACAGAATCTGAAGTGGAAACATCTTCATTGACTATGCATTTTAATTACTTTATCAATGGAGTCTTCTAGAACTAATCAGGTCAAATTGTTTATATTCGGCTCAAGGTACTTATCATTTCACCATTCAATTACATTGTCAAAGCTACGGAGATCACTTTGAACTAGGATGCTGTCTATGATCAGCAGGCATAAGAATAAGATGCAGCCTGCAGGTCAATGAGAAAATATATTGTTAAGATAAAATGGGGACAAGTAATGTTGGAGTTTTAATTAGAAATAATGAATTGTGTCCATCCATTAGATATTCATTCTGCTTGCACATTAGATAATGATGAATATGTAGCAGGAACATACATAGAATCTGAGGAAGGTCATAATGGAAGCTAAGTAGCACTTAATTGCAAGTTTGAAAACCCAGGAGTAGTTGTTCTATGGTCTAGCATCAAGTGGTTTGCTCAATCAGTTGTCATCAATGTTGCTGGGCACTTGGCAAGTTTTGTGCTAGCAGGTTCCGGGTTCGAATTCCCCTGGATGAGGTGCACTTGTCTTCGTTGATGGGTTTACTAAGGATGCTATCTACAAATGTGGGGAAGCATCCCTTGGGTTTCTTGGTGAGGTTTTACTTGGAAAAGAAATTGTTCTATGTTTTTTTTGGAATTAAAAAGGATTGAGAATGCTTCTAGAGGAATCATCCAATATTCTTAAGCCTAGAAACCTATTGCCACATCACCCAAGCGTGGGACACCATTTGCATTTTTTTATCCGGAAGGGCATGAATCCACCCGGCCCGACTTAATGGCCATGGCGATTTTTATAATCCGGAGGGGCATGAGGCCACCTGACTTGACTTAACGGCCATGATGGTATCTACCACCTTTCAGCCACCCTTGCGGGGGCGAACCAGCCACTTTTGTGAGATTTGAACCTTGGTGAAGGTTATAAGACAATACCCCGCTTTGACCAACCCAGTCAACCTCTTGTGGCTGCTTTAGAATTAAAAAGATTAGCATCTTTCTGATATTGGTTGTTTACAATAGCCTATGAGCTTACTATGATTAGCATTCAGTTTTTTCCTCCTTAATTTCAAAAAGTGGACATGCATATCCCTCGTCTAACATCTAGTCTCTACCCATGAGAATAGAAAGGCCAAGAACAACATTTACTTTTTAGTTATTGCCTCCTTTTGTGATCTTTTCATTGTAAATTCAAAATATTTAAAATGTATTGGAAAACTAAATTTCTTCCTATGTTTCAACACTTTTGAAGCTATTTGATAATGGGATAATGCATTTATTGGTGGGCCTGGTAGGGCATGCCCTCTCCATAGGGAATGCATAGGTGCCAAATCAACCTTTCTCTAAGAGCACAGATCTAGAATTAGAGAGGGTGTTTAGGAGTGTTACAAATGATACGAAATGGATCCAAACTGACGAATGGGTGTAAGACTTGGTACCTACAATGCAATTTGACAATCAACGAAGGTTAAGCTAACTATGTAAATCAAGCAAATGTAAATGTTGAATGAGACAAATGTGAGTGGAAAAAAAACTAAATGAAATAAAATAAATAAAATAGGAGAGAAGCATGAGGAATGAGAAATGAATGGGCATGGCTGTTGGCCTTCCCATTAACCCCCTAGCTCTCCCTATTTCTTCTTTCACTCTCATTCTCAATGGGTCTTTTGGCCAAGAGAGGAAGAGGCAGAGAAGGCCATGAAAGCTTTGTACCGTAGATTGCCGAAATGAAGAAATTGAGTTCCATTTGAAGCTGGTTTTCCCATTTGGGTTTCCTAGATAAATCGTGTCTCAATGTGCATTGTTTTTCTCTTGTGTGTTGAATATTTTGCTGTGTTAACTCGCATTTGTGGTTTATTGAAGCTATTGATTGCATTTTTAATGGCTTCTCTGTAGATGATTAATAGTTGTTGATTAGTTAATGAGTTGAGAACTCACTCATCTCTTTAGTGTGGAGGTTTTGCTTCATTTTGTAGTGTTTAATGGCTGTTATCTATCCTATCAACTCTTTTTCCTCCACGGTTGGGTGATTTCGGAGATGGGAAATCAATGGCTTTCATTCAGGAGTTGTTGCAAATAAAGTGGAGATTGCTAAATTCTGTTTTTATGGTTGTTGGTGAGTTTTATCTCTCCTACAGACTTTTATTTCTTCCCTTGAGCTAAATTTCGTTTTGCTGGCTGGTGTCTTACTCCCCACAACCCATACTTCTCCTTCGGGCCACCATTTCCTTGTTGGTTGACGGTTCTCTTTACCGTCAGATCTAGGACTTTTCTCACCAACCTTTGACTTGCAGTCCCTTTTGTCATGCCCAACTTTACCACACTTCCTACATCTTCTTATTGACTGAATCAAGGATTTAGATCTACCCTTCGACTTAGAACGTCGATCGGAGAATTTACCTTTACCTATGTTGATTGGTCGACCTCTCACCATCAAGGCATCCTTGGTCAATCTTTCCATGTTTTTTTGCCTCATTTCCTCTGATAATAAAGATGTGACCACGTCTTCAAGTGTTAATGTGGTTGCATTACTCCTAATAGCCATGACTAGACTATCCCATGAATTTGGCAAAGAACACAACAGATTGATACATTTCTCCTCCTGAGTGATTTTAATATCCACAGACAATAAGTGACTTATCACAGTATTGAATGCATTCATGTGCTATGTTACTGAGCTACCATCATTCATCCTCAGAAGATACAGTTTCTTCTGAACGAACAACTTGTTTACTAGGGATTTCGACTGGTACAAGCTTCCCAATGTGTCCCACAATTTCTTTGATGTGTTTTCACTTGAGACACTCAGCAATATCAAATTTGAAAGACAAAGTTAGATCGAGCTCCTTGCCCTTCTTTCGAGTTTCTCCCATTCTTCCTTCGACATACCCGTTGTAATTGCTCTGGGACTCGCAACTACCCAATGTTCTTGATCTATAAGGAGATCTTCCATTTTAAGCTTCCACAACTCAAAATTCTAGCCATTAAATTTTTCGATCTCTATCCTCGAATTGCTTGCCATTCTTTTAAGCACAAATTATAGATCACTGCCTTACAACTCCCACTAGACCTAGGTTTAGCTTAAGATCCAAGATCTGCTTAATCTTGCTTTGATATGACTTGTACAGAGCAACAAAACGAGCTTTGATCCCACTTGTAAAGAAATTAACACTCGCATTAAACCAACCAGGAAAGAAAAGACATAATTAAACAAAAATAATCAATGACAACCACACAGTACACAAAGATTTTACCCTCGAAACCCTTAACCAGGAAAACCAACATTCCTTGAGCGACTTCTGCTCTCTTGTTGTCTTATTCATTCATAGAATAAAGAGTTACATGACTAACCTTGGTCCACACCTAAGACACAATCGTCATCCTACTCTCTTGCTTTTACACAAGAACAACCCTGTAGCTAATTCGACTTACATCTAGATGACCATTACATACCACTCATTCAAGAGTTTCAAATCACTAAGAGTGCAACCAAACCAGTTATACAATGCGCCATATTTATAGGCTTTACTACATGCACTTGAATTCACGGCGTTCAAAAACGGTTACATATCCATGTAGATGATTGGCTACAATCCTACGAATCTCAGGATTCTGTTATAGTCGACTACCAGTCAACCTCCTATCGACCTCTAGTTGGCTCGAGCAATCGATCCAACCTCCGACTCAACCTGACCATCGACTTGACTTATCCTTCCAGTCGAACATTCACCCAGTGGGTCCACCTCGACTAGTCAGTCGATTGACTTTGTTTTCACTGCAAAGAATATAACAACCCAACATTTTCCTAGGTGATTTAACTTTATAATGTCACATTTGCTAGACATCACCTAGGGGGAATGTGTTTCATGATGTTAGTACTCTCATTGATACACTATTTCCTAAGTTTGAGTTAGAGAGGGGGTACTACATTATGATTTGATGGTGATCTAACCTTTTCCTAAGGTTAAATGGTGATTTGATGAAACAATCCCTTGGTGGTGGTGCACTTAGGTTGGAATTTATGTTTTGTTGTTATCATGGAGGGGTTTTTCTAGGGAGAACATATTTTATTTACATGGTACAACACTTTATTAAAATGCATCCCTCATTGGCACACATGTTCATGGTGATTTAATTTGTTGGTGACTAATTGGGAGGGGGATTATGGTTATATTTGAGCATTAACCTTTGTGCACACATGTGGAGGTTGATTTAACTGTTCAATGGTTAAATTAATCTAATTTGTCTAAATAAAGGTTAATAGCTTGGGCACCCTATTTTATATGCTTCCTTTTCACACTTGAAGTGGTTATTTGGATTGAGTTGGAGCTAGAAAGTGGTGCACCCCCATCTTGGGCACAATTTTCAAGGCATGCAACATTTTATAGGTTTCTTAGAGAGGTCGACACTCTTCTCTAGGTCTCACTCTCTTGGGTTGGACACATGGCATATGGAGGAGGGGTATTTATTGATGGGTTCTAACCACTTTGGCACATTCTCCTAGGGCACACTTCACATGGAGAATATTTATGATTTGTTGGGTTGTTGAGGTAGTTACATGGCACATTTTTCAATGATTCACTTCTCCTAGGTGCTCTCTCATCTTTAGTGCATGGATATTTCAGCTACACTTGGTATATTTTGACCATTATTAGAGAGCACCCTCACCTCTTTGACTTGGCAAGTATATATTATTTTATCTGGGGTGGTTATGGAGATTGTTATTGGGAGGCGTGTGGCACGAGGAGAGTCACACTTGTGGCTTAGCATACTCTTGTACTTGGTCTCATTTCTATTTTTAGAGATTATTCTTGGAGGGAGCATACGTGGAAGGTTTCTTCTTGCTGTTTTTGGATATTCTTGGAGGGTGCACTTGTGGAGACATTTCTTGCTATTCTTGGATATATATATATATATATTTCATGGAGTTCTAGTATGGTCAAAAAACCTAATTCGCCCTTATCTCCTTGGATTTTCTTTGTCGAGATGGTCCACTTGCTATTTTTGGTTTTGACCACATCTTCTCTTATGGAGCGCTCCATCCACTTGGCATCTTACACATTCATCCATGGAGTTGGTTACCTTGGAATTCACATGTGGAATGGTTGCATGCGTGCACATTCTTGGAGGGCGCATTCCATGTGGACACTTGGCATTTGACTTGGTTTGATGCCTATTTTTAGTGGTGTGTCCCCTTCATGAGCATTATTTGGTGCATACTCTTACTATTTTTGGATGGGGGCGAATTTCCTTGGAGAGGCTATTTTCCACATGTTGTAACATGGTCAACCCTGGATTTAGGAGAGATCTAACTACTCCATTATTATATTATTATTTTGACTTGTCTTGGAGTTAGTTAGAAAGATAATATATTTTATTGTATGAGAGATTTAACTCACTCTATATAAAGAGGAGTTTCTCTCCATTTTCATTGTAATTGGGTAATTGGCAATTGGAGGATTATGAAAGAGAGAAGTGATAGGAGATTGTAGAATTTGGAGATGATAGATGTGGAGCTGCCTTGTATATTAAATTCTTGAAGACTAATGAAGAAGTGATGTATTGATCTACTTTGTTGTATGGTTATGTACATGCTCTTCAATTTTGTTGTTAATTATGTGTAGAAAACCTCTTGATATCATTTTAATTTGAAGGCCTATTAATGAAATATTTTTCATTTAGGAGTAAAGCAATGTGAGGAGATTCTCCCTCTTGCTTTCCTTGCTGTTATAATTTTGTTTTATTTCCTTCATCTAATAAACTAATTGTTGAAATGGAATTATAATTCAGCCTAATATGACAGCACCTTCAAATTTCTTTGATGAGTAGCACCCCTAGCTCTCCAAGATTAAGTTTCCAAACATTAATTTCTAGTAAATACTTAAGGTTGAATTGCATCAAATTAGTTTCTTTTACCTTAAGCATACACCCAAATGATGAATGTATCGACAAGTTCTTTCATCCCAAAGTTTGAATGTGGCAAACTAGCCCTTTCTACCATATAGTTATCCAAAGTAATTATGCAATATTTCATGACCTCATTAGCCCATAGATTGATAGACACTAGTCCCATATCATCCCATTTCTCTGTTCTCTCTTCTTCCTTTCCTTTCATTCCCATTTCCATTCATTTTCCATTTCACCACAACCATTTGTTTTGCTTAGGAAAACTCTTCAAAATCATATTGAGCCTCCACTCCATAGCCTTAGCAATCCTATCTTTAGGGAAGTCCCCCTTGAGTTGCAGAACAGCCAACCAAAAGTGTGAGGAAGAGCTACTAAGGTGACAGTGGGTACCCTTCTGTAGTTACACAAACTAGCCCCTTGTTGCTTAGGACTTCACATCATATGGGGTGCTATATTTTGTTGTAACAAGGATCATGCCCATGCAGATGTTACGCAACATGGGTGGTGCAAACCACCAAGCCATGGGGAGAGCATTGGCACCTAATGCTTGTGGAGTTATGTTTGAGCCCTTGGTGTCACCAACTCAAAATCAGAATCAGAACAATCATTGTTCCGAGATAAATATTGATCAATATTGTTGAATTTTTCAAATATAATCTTTCAAACATGTCAGAGAGATTGTTGCTTTGATCCTATTGGAAAAATTCAATTCTTAAAAGAAGAGTGATGCACTGCATGTTCTTCTGATAGTCTAGTAAAGAATTTATGAAAGATCAAAGGATTAAAATAATTATGACCTTTAAATTGAGGTAGCCAACAAGGAATGTTTATATAACTTAGGGCATGGTAATATGATTATATACACCAAGGTCCTTTGGTCCCATGATCTTCTAAGGGAGGACCCTTTTTTTGTTGCAGATATGTAGCACAGGGGAAGCCAATTTTGCAGCCTCATGATCTATTAGATGGACTAGCAGCGGTAATGGGAGAGAATGATGAACACCAAGATTTCCGAGATGGGCTATTTGGAAATGTCTTGAGGTCCACTCAGGTCTAGTTATACTTTTTTCATTGTTTAAAAGACATACAGATTGACTGCATTTCCTTGAGCAGTAGATTTCAAAATCAGTGTAGTTGTCACGAGATGTGTGCGTATTTATTTTTTTCTCATGGCAATGTGATGTATGCTGCAGGAGGCTATCATTCTACCACCATGGGTTGTTCTTGCTGTACGACCAAGGCCTGGTGTGTGGGAATATGTTCGTATCAACGTTGATGAACTTGCTGTTGAACAGCTTTCTGTAGGTGAATATTTGGAATTCAAGGAACATCTTGTGGATGGAAGGTAGTGATACATCATGGACCCGTAGAGCGTTAAAATAAAAATGGAAAAATGATATAAATGCAGATGTTGTTAATGATATATTGAAAGTCTCAACTAGATAACATTTATGATTTGTAAAGTTATTTGTCCAAGATCGTAGACATCCTCTATTTATATATCTTTTTTTAATTTGCTTCATATTTTTCATGCATTACAAAATACAAAAGAAGGTGGTAATAAACCTTGTCAATGGATACTTGCAAATGCATCCATCTACTTTAGGTGCATGTATATAGTATAAATCCAACTATATTGTGCTATCTTTCATGTTCTCTAATATCTATATACTATCATGGATGCACAAATACAGACTCACTCCTCTTTTTACTTGGATAAGCAAATCATTACAGCTTTGTATTTTGCAGTGTCAAGGATAACTATGTATTGGAGCTAGATCTTGAGCCCTTCAATGCATCCTTTCCTCGCCCAACACAGCCATCTTCCATTGGCAGTGGAGTTCAATTTTTGAACCGACATTTGTCCTCGAGACTATTCCATGATAACGAAAGCATGCAGCCCTTGCTGGATTTCCTTCGAGCACACAAATACCAAGGCCAGGTCATTTTCTTTTCTTGGTTCATTTATTGTATCATTATGTCTGTTAGTTTAATTCAAATTTTTTCTATGCAAAATACATTTAAATCAAATAGCAAAGAAGGCTGGCCTAGCTGTTCTAGAGATATAGAATATAATTAAAAATTCATAAGCCTACCTCGTATTTCATTTTTGCTTCAGTTCTTTATAGAAAACTATATATTTATCTACTTCAACCTCAGTTCAAATCAGACTAAAACAGAGGAAACCTAATTATGAAGATGATTCTTGTCGTCCTCTGCTTTAGTGATATTATACTTTTTTTTAATTTACACTTGAATATTGCTGACAATAAGCTGGCTTTATATACTACTTCTAGGAGGAAATTGACGTCATAGTAAATATATGGATATACCATTAAATGTTAGTTCTTCAGGGTGGGATAAAGATAATTCAAATAATCTTACCTTTAGCCCAAGCATATAGCAGCTTAACATCTGAGGTGTGAAATTTTGTCAGGGGAACCGTTTGTTTTACTATAGATTTTATCTCCTTGGTTTTATGCTCTTTTTGAATTTATCATTTGTAGTATGTCGAGAATTGGGCAAGTATAATGTGCCATTTAACTTGCAGAGGCTGATGCTGAATGAGCGGATACAGAGTGTGCCCAAGCTACGCTCATCCTTGGTAAAGGCAGAGGAACATCTTAACAAGTTCCCCAAGAATATGCCATATACAGAGTTCGAACACAAGTAATTTAAAAGACTCACTCTAGCAGATATGTTCTCTTTTATATTGAAGATATTTCAGCAAGAAAAAGATTGATGTTGTAAAAATTGTTTGAGGACTTTCTGAGGTTAACATGTGCCTTTCTGTTATAAGTGTGAATGCCTCTTTTAGCAATTTCCTGATGTCTACTTGATTGATACATTCCTATGAAGGATTTCAAGATGAATAAATATATTCGAAAGAAAATTAGATTCAAAGTTTATGGATGTAGGAGATAAAAATGAATGCCAGTGCCTTTGTTTGGTTCTTACTTGACTCTGGTGTGGGCAGATTACAAGAAATGGGATTGGAAAAAGGATGGGGAGACAATGCAGAGCATGTCTTGGATATGATTCATGTGCTCTTGGAGATCCTTCAGGCACCTGATCCATCGACATTAGAAACGTTTCTGGGAAGGATTCCTATGGTCTTTAATGTTGTGATTCTTTCACCTCATGGTTATTTTGGCCAAGCAAATGTTTTAGGAATGCCAGACACTGGTGGACAGGTACATAGATTTGTTTTAAATGCAATATGCATTCCATGAGACCTTTTCTCCATTGTTTGATGATATTTTAAACTTGTCCTTTGATTTTGCTTTGCCTTTTTACAATTGTATTGAAAATACTTAGCACTGTGTCCATTTAAAATAACAGCCAAAGCTTTGAGATAAAAATAGTATTACACAGTATTGATTGGAATCCTTTTGGCTGTTTTGTGCTAAACTATCATTTTTGTAAAAATAAAAGTTTACTTTCCTGTTCTTATTTGATCACAGGTTGTTTATATACTTGATCAAGTTCGTGCCTTGGAGAATGAAATGCTGCTGAGAATAAAACAACAAGGATTGGACATTACACCTGAGATTATTGTGGTAAAGCGCTGCTCTGTTACCCACATTATGTCTATTGTATTTAAATTAGCAGTGACCTGATCTGATAAAATAGTTTACCATGACAAAATGTAAACTTTAGCTTTTGATGAATGAGCTGCTTTAAACCCCGAGGGTTAGCCCAAGTGGTCATGAGCCAGACGTGAGACCTCTTATCTCTCGCCCAAAGTTAGGGAGGTCACGGGTTCGACTCTCTTGATCCCCTCGGGGTTAGACTCTGTAATCAGGTCTGACAGTTTACCCGTGTGTGTCTGTGTTTAGGTTCAAATATTGTCTTTTATTTTGGCTTCCTAATTCCTTAGAATGCAATTTAGAAAAACCTATATTTTTGTATTTTTTATTTGAATTTTTTGTTACAAGGTGACTCGGTTGATTCCTGAGGCCCACGGGACAACATGCAATCAACGAATTGAAAGAATTAGTGGAACACAACATTCACGGATACTGCGAGTGCCCTTCAGAACTGAAAAGGGAGTTTTGCGTCACTGGGTTTCTCGATTTGATGTGTGGCCTTACTTGGAAAAATTTTCAGAGGTAAAAGCTGATGACTTGTCAAGATTGAAATTTATAATATATTTTTTGTCTGCCTCCAGTGTGTATGCACATATCCTTTCCAGCAATAGTGCAATTCAAGGTGTACAATTGAAAAGGTAAACCAAAACAAAATGAAGTAAACTTTCTGACATGAAACACCATCAATGCAGAAAACATATTATCACACACAAATCTATTTATTGCTTTTGTGCCCAAAGTATATCATATGGAACAAATTTTGACAGAGATCCCAACTAAGGATAGCTTACACTGGAGATTTACTGGCTATTGCAAGAAGTGGCTACTCCATGACTCCTTAGTTATAAGCCACAACCTTAGCCCTACTCCTCTAGACTCTTGTATGCAGCATAAAATTACAACAATGACACAGTCCTCACCAAGTACCCTACTGGAGTTGGAACTGCCCCCATTGTTTTACATAGATGATTTTTGTAGACCCGAAACTCCATTATGTCTGGAGGTTTGTTTTGCAGTTAGCTCATAGGTCATATCCTGAAAATATGGGCCATTCTCATTTGCAAAACTGCTTCTCACGAGAATGTCACACACCCCTCCTTGTCGTGACTGCTTGTGCAACTACCGACAACCTATTGTAGCTGGGAAATTGTTTATTTTTAATGGCAATTTGTATTTATCCTACATAAGAGGCATTCTGAGGAAACTGCTATATAATTCTAACTGAAGATTCAAGAACCCATTTAAATGGTGGATAAAGAGCTTCTTTTTTTCTGAGTCCTTAGGTGCGGTTCTATTTGTTGGTTTTATGTAGATGATACTAATGTCTATGCATAATGAAATGCTCATCTTTTGAAAATTGAAAGTGTTAGTATTAGGCCTAATGCTTCTGAAGTAGAAAGATTAGTACTAGGAATCAAGTTGCTGAGTTGGAAGGATCAGCATTACTGACCTTCTTGTTGAACTGTTTCTATTATGTCATCTCTTCTGCTTTTTAACATTTTATCAGTATAACTGGCAATTTTTTGGTGACAAACCACCTCACAGCCCCCTTTAACTTAGGACTTTTGGCATATTGTTGCAGGATGCATCAAATGAAATAACTGCGGAGCTAAAAGGTCAACCTGATCTGATTATTGGCAATTACAGTGATGGAAATTTGGTTGCATCTTTGATTGCACATAAACGAGGAATCACTCAGGTTTTTTTCACTTGCCATTGTGCTTTTGTATATCTGCTACAGATGGAAAAAGGTTGTTTTCCTCCAAAATTTCAATCTGAAAATATATCCTCTTTGTAATCTCAGTGCAACATAGCCCATGCTTTGGAGAAGACCAAATACCCAGATTCAGACATATATTGGAAAAACTTTGAAGAGAAATACCATTTCTCTTGTCAGTTTACTGCTGATATAATGGCAATGAATACCGCAGATTTCATTATCACTAGCACATATCAAGAGATTGCAGGAAGGTCTGATGTTTTCCTCATTTAAAGAGCATTTGGAAATTTCTGTTTATTTATTTGTTTTGAATCTGCCAAACTATTATGTACTTTCTCAGGGTTGTTTTCTGAATATGGGAGACCAGAAAACCAAAAAGTGTTTTTTTTTTGGTTTTTCCCTTTTGAACTAGTTGGAATCAGCTGGTATTTTAGTAAGTGCATATGAATATATGACTTTGTTGCTGCAGCAAGGATACTGTTGGACAGTACGAAAGCCACTCTGCTTTTACCCTTCCTGGTCTCTACCGTGTGGTTCATGGAATTGATGTTTTTGATCCCAAATTCAACATCGTTTCTCCTGGAGCAGACATGCAGATTTATTTCCCTTATACAGAAAAGCAGCATCGCCTTACTGCTTTACATGGTTCAATTGAGGAACTCTTATTCAATCCTGAACAGACAGCTGAACATATGTATGTAATACTCTCCATGACAGTTCTTTCTCGTTCTATCTTGTTTGACATCTACGATTTAGTAATGTCAGTGTATGCGAGTCTTCACCTAATTTTGGGACATGTTACTCTGATATATATTCCTGAATGCCGATTCAGGATTTTTTGGATTCATCATAGTCTCGCTGAGTTATTTGTTTTGTGAAAGCTGAAAATGATTGTTTGCAAACTCAATGATGATAATTCAGATCTCCTTCATTGTCTTCTAGGGAAGCTTTGCTTTGACCACAATTTATTGCTCTTTCAGTGTGTTGAAACCAAACCATGCTAGTAGACATTCTTACTTCTCCGATTTCAGCTCATTCACTATATATGACAGGTCCATTATACATACCAAGTCTCTAAAAGACTAAATTTAGGTCTAACAGGCTTAACCATGCAGTCCTGATTATATCACTTTAAAGCTGGAGGAGTTGGATTTTTTCTTGACATAAAGTAGTCATTCATTTCATGCTTGCAATGTTTCTTTCATATTGGAAAAAGAAGGCAGCAGAGACTGCAATTTCGTATGGTTGAGTTGACACAACTGATTAATTCAACATTTTTGCACGTGCTAAAGTAATTGCTTTTGCCATGTTTTCAGGTGTGTCTTGAATGACCATAAAAAACCCATTATCTTTTCTATGGCAAGACTCGACCGGGTGAAAAATATGACAGGTCTGGTCGAATGGTTTGCAAAGAACAAACGCTTGAGGGAGCTAGTTAACCTTGTTGTGGTTGCTGGTGATTTTGACCCGTCAAAGTCGAAAGACAGAGAAGAAGTGGCTGAAATTGAAAAAATGCATAGACTTATCAAAGAGTATAACCTGAATGGTCAGTTCCGATGGATATGTTCACAAAAGAATAGAGTACGGAATGGTGAGCTTTACCGCTACATCTGTGACACAAGGGGTGCCTTTGTACAGGTTAGCTTTTTCCTCCTCATAGTCTTCAAACAAGATAGGACCCTGCACCTGGAGGTTCCATATCAGGCTTTTCAATATCTTATCTATAAGAATACACCTATCAAATTCTAGTTATGCTTGGTGAAGGTTCTATTTATCATTTATCTAGAAATGGAATCTATCACTGACGTCAACATTTTCTGTCTTGATTATGTTTCAGCCTGCACTTTATGAAGCTTTTGGGCTTACTGTTATTGAGGCAATGACATGTGGTCTTCCTACATTTGCAACACGTCATGGAGGTCCTGCAGAAATTATTGTGGATGGAGTGTCTGGATTTCATATTGATCCCTACCATGGGGATTTTGCAAGTGAACGCATTGCTGACTTTTTTGAGAAGTGCAAGACAGATCCCAGTTACTGGGACAACATCTCTAATGCAGGTCTACAGCGTATCTATGAAAAGTAAGTTTAGGGTCTGATTTCATGGCACACTTATCTCCTCCTTTCCTTGTCATAGCTAAGTTTTTTGTGTTATTTGGTAATTATCAGTTTGCTTTACCAGTGCTTCACATTGAAGAACAAATGAGGCGACAGCAGTGGATGTCAAATCTTTAGGACAATACTATATTGTGTAGTATAGGTGACTGAAGTTGGTGTCGGGAGTGCATCTTTTGCAGGTATACATGGAAGATTTATGCTGAGAGATTAATGACGCTGTCTGGAGTTTATGGCTTTTGGAAGTATGTCTCAAAACTTGAAAGACAAGAGACACGCCGCTATCTTGAGATGTTTTACATCTTAAAGTACAGAAATCTGGTTAGTGTTGTTGAAATGTTTGATTGTGGATTTGTGGATATGATGGTCATCTTGGCCTATAGATTGGGAAAACTGGGAGAAGCTAATGTGCCTTCGTCTGAATGTCTGCTTTTGTGGGCAGGTTCAAACTGTGCCAGTTGCTGTTGAAAAAAGCGCCGATGGTATTGAATAGAAGACTGCAGAATTGCCTGCAGGAGATATGCTTTCCAGGGGAGCTTCTGCCTTGGTTCATAAGCATTGAGTGCCCCAGCTCCTCCCCTGGTAAATAGAGTGGCACATTGATAATGTGCAATGACCATCGGCATATTCTCATAAATCCACATCTTGGGGTTGCTTTGTTATTTGTGTGAGGCAATATCTTGGGCTTGGCCTTGCTTTGTCATTTGTATTAGGCAATATGACCATATTTTGTTGTAATAGAAAGTCTAGAACATATTTTGTATATTAAAATATTAATAATTAAATCCAAAGTGGTGCATTGTAGATGAGTCCCGATCACGTGCACAACTACGTCTTCTACTGACAGCTAATGACATCAAATTCAGTTGCAATCGAATGAGAGGCTTTTCAGCACATAGAGTAGGGCAACGTATATCTATCCACCATGCAGGACTGTCTGTTCTGAACTTTGAAATGACAGGTAGGGCAGGAGGAACCATAAAATTTTCAAGGTTTTGGGCAGAAAACCGGTCGGTGCTAATTTCCGGTGTAGAGAGTCTGCATGGTGAATAGTCGTTGTCTCAGATAAAAGTATTAAATTCCTAATGGTTTCTTAGATCTCAGGTGAACCCACACAGATAAACGTGCTTTTGTAAATTTCTACTAATAAATTAGTACATCAAATTCACATTTTTATAAAAATCCAAGACAATGCTCTGATTTGAATTGAGAAGAGCATTACCCTTTTTAACTAAAACCTACATATAGTAATACTATGTGTTATGTGTTATATTATAACACATATAGTATAGTAATACTATGTGTTATATTATAACACATATAGTAATACTATATGTGTTATAACTTATAATATAATACTATATAGTGTTATATTATAACACATATAGTAATACTATATGTGTTATAATATAATACTGTACAGTATTATATTATAACACATATAGTAATACTATATATGTGTTATAATATAACACTATATAGTATTATATTATAACACATATAGTAATACTATATGTGTTATAATATAACACTATATAGTATTAGTATATGTGTTATAATATAATACTATGTAGTGTTATATTATAACACATATAGTAATACTATATGTGTTATAATATAACACTATATAGTATTATATTATAACACATATAGTAATACTATATAGTGTTATATTATTATAATATAACACTATATAGTATTATATTATAAGTTATAACATATATAGTAATATTATAATACATATAGTATTACTATACGTGTTATATTATAACACATATAGTATTGATAACATTTAGATTTCCTTTCCTTATTTGACTTGATTGATTATGTTTATGTTTTTTTTATATATTTTATGTTTAATTTATTAAAAATCCAAGTTTATCTACTAAGTGAATGGTAACACTAAATGTTTTAAGAGCAACATTAATTACCATATATATTGGAATATATATTATTCAATCTGAGGTGATGTAGGTTGGGATATATACTTGTCCAATTTAGGGTGGGATATGTATCATCCATATTGAGAGTTGGGATATATAATTACCATATACACTGGAATATATACTGTTCAATTTGAGATGATGTAGGTTGGGATATATACGTATCCAATCTAGGGTGGGATATGTACCATCCATATTGAGAGTTAGGATATATACCGTCCAATCTAGTTTGGATATACCTGTCCAATCTAGGGTGGGATATGTACCATCCATATTGAGAGTTGGGATATATACCGTTCAATCTAGTTTGGATATACCTGTTCAATCTAGGGTGGGATATGTACCATCCATATTGAGAGTTGGGATATATACCGTCCAATCTAGTTTGGATATATATTGTTCAATTTGAGCTGATCTAGATCAGCTCAAATCAACTCAAATGGAAGTTTATATTCCAGTATATATGGTAATTAATTTTATCTATCTAGATCGAGATATATAATGTTTAATTTGAAATGATGTAGATCACCTCAAAGCAGATGGTATATATTTAGTGTATATAGTAATTATTATCATCTCAAAGCAAATGGTATATATGACAAACTATTGGTAATTAATATCCAAATCACTTCATATAGAGCTATATACATTCTAGCATATATAGTAGTTAATGTTGCATTGCAAGGGTGCTTTAGATTGCCTTAGATCAATATATACCATGGAATGACAAGGTACATCGAGAGTGCATGTAAACTGCACTTTGTTTGACAACTACTGACAAGAAGGGGAATAATTGGGCCTTTGTTTAGTGTTAAATAAGTACCTTTCCACCTTTAGATACATTACCAATACAAAGAGTTAAGGTAACATAGAATGACATTCAAAGCTGCTAGGTCATTAATATTGACCACCAAATTTTCACACACACATATATAATTACTATGTATCGTGTCACGTCACTTTAGTCAATGCGCTAGAACAAACACCACCTAGTGACATTTCATGGTTACCATTAGTTGGTGTTGTTCCTACATTTAATATCACATAATATATACTATAATATTCTCCTTATGCTGCACTTGGAGAACTATACATTGCACTTGGATAACTAGGCTTGATTAATCCATAGACTATTGGAATTAAATGATAGCATCTATGATCAATCAAATAACTTCATACAAGAAAAAGAGAGATACATCAAGAATAAATGACAGTATTGAAAAATACCTCTAATGCACTATATCATTGAAGCATAACAACATCGTTGATGGATGAATCTCAAGAAATCCAAGGGGTGGGAAATACTCAACTCCTTTCAAGAAGAGAGAACCACACTCTGAGACATCACAAATAACCAAATGATGATTTATCCTATTTGGTCTCCCTCAAGTGTGTCAACAATTTTCCTTGAATTAGGTTGTCCAAGTATGGTCAAACCCCATCCAAGTGGCCCCATTAACCCCATTTAGCTTGTCAAGTGGGGTTTACACATATTTTAAGAAGAGAGAACCCCAATTTGATACATCACAAATAACCAAATGATGATTTATAATATTTTGTCTCCCTCAAGTGTGACAACAACCTTCCTTGAATTAGGATGTCCAAGCATGGTCAAAATCCATTCAAGTGGCCCCATTAACCCCATTTATCTTGTTAAGTTGGCTTTATACATATTTTAACACATATTCTAGCTTCCCCCCTTAAACACAACTTGGATGCATTGAGGGGGTGTCATTATTGGTACATCCTTTCTTAATGAGAACTTTCTAGAGTTTGAGCATAAACCAAAGTTTGACAAGCTTCGCCTTTGTGAACAACTTTTTGAAGATATCAATTACTTGATCACTTGTATTGTAACACTGAAAGGATATCATGCCTTTCTGTACCAACTACCCGAGGTAGTGTGAATGAGCCTCAATAGGCTGTTCTACTATGTGAAACTAGATTATAAGCCATGAGCCATAAGTCCAAACTCATTCATCAAGTTGTGAACCCACACCGACGTTGTAGTGACATTCACCGGTGCTCTGTAATCAACCTCTATGGTGGATAGTGGAATAATCTATGTTGTCTAGCATTACCAAACAATTACCCTGAACCAAGGTGAAACATAGCTAGAAGTAGCCTTATAATTATCAACATCACCAACCCAATTAGAGTTCATATATCCCACCAACTTAGTATCACCCTTGTTGGAATACTTGATTCCCCATTGATAAGTACCTTTGGTGTAATGCACAATCCTCTTCGGTGCATCCATATGGAGGTCCTTTAGGGTCTGCATGAATCTCGATCCCAAGCTAACAACTAATGCAATTAGGGTTTTGAGATTTATATGGTGTGTAATGATCCCAAGCCAAATTCTTTCTTGGAATCACTAACTACTACTAATTTATTGAGTTATTAAGTGCATACAAGATTCATCAACACATGGAGATCACAATATATTCAAGATGTAGAAGCACAAGCAAAGATCTGACCTTTTTATTATGAGCAATGTAAGATCAATACAATAGATGGCCGATCTGGCATAAACCTCAGATGGTCGTACAAGCAATAGATATGAGCTGCTACAAAATGCTCTCGACAATACAAAACAAGCCTCCAAAGGCTGGATATACAATGAAGACTAAATCAAGCAGATCTGAGCCATACTAATGCTCAACCTCCAAGCTGGAAAGTGCCACGTCCTGCTAGAATGCTGAAGCCCTGAATAATTCTGCCCTGCTAACAAAAGTGTCCAATAATCCCGAGAAATATACCAAATGATAGATCGGGCAACTGTAAGGAAAACCCAGATGTCCAAATTCCCAAATCCACTCTCAAACCCCGTAGATTTGAATTCTCCACCGAATGGTGTGCCCCACTGGATCACTGAAACCTTAGTTGGTTCGGCCCTGATGAAGGAGGCCTCCAGATGCTCTGAAACTCTCCAAGAATATAGATCGGGCTATGAGAATCTCGTGGGAGAAGTTTCGGGCTCAGATCTCAAGCAGATCTCCCTAGATATGAGTTTTACTGAATCACAGGACGTCCCCTATGGCTCCACGACGTCCCAATCTGCAGACAAATGTAGAATGATGATAACCCTCCAGAAAATCCCTCAAACTGATGGTCCTGCCCTTGCAAACAAAACCCATCTGTCGGAATGGCCCCAGGCCCTCATGATAAACTGGATCGAACCTCCCTCGATAAGCTGGCCCTGAGACTAGAATGGTGTGGAGGAGTCTTTCATCCCCGAGACCAAGTTGCGGAACAAGGTGAGTGGATATTTCACCACTGAGTTGCTCACAAGGGTTTGTACAGCAAAACCCCCAAACTGAATGCTCAAGAGCAATAGCAATTGCTAATCCAAAACCAGAATGAGTAATAGGTGCACCCCAGCCTCTTACTTATACTTTTCCTTCTAATTCTCTGTTGAGTTAGGTTAATTCCCAGGGTTAATCTTCTATTCTTCTATTGAGTTATCTTTTACTCCTTTATCCTTTTCCTTTCTTAAGTCAACTTAAAAACATAACTTTTAACTTCTTGACTTCCCCCCCTTCAGTGTGAGACTATGACCTAGTGGGGGTGCCCAGGCGACCGAGTCTCCTCATCACCTCTCTAAGAGGTGGGGGACATTACATGGTGTGAGTTGTTATTAAGTTGTTAAGAAAATCCATAGTGTCCATTTTTGCATAGTTAATGTTTCAGATCTCCATTTTTGTCTTGATGATGGATCTGATTGGAGATTTGAAATGTTGACTACGCAAAAAATGGACAATGTGGATTTTCCGATCAAACTTAATAACAAATCCAATGTTAGGTCTATGTTGAGTCAAGTAAATAAAGCTTCCAACAACTTACATAAATAGAGTAACATAAACCTTTGGAGAGATGCACTCTTTGGTCAACTTGAGTCTTGATTGATATGGGGTAAAACAAGCCATGTGGTCTCCTATATTAAATCTCTTCAACAAATCAAGAGCATGTTTAGGTTGAGAAATGAAGATACCATCCAATTACAAACCTTGGATGCCAAGAAAGAATGAAACAAATCTCACTCTGTTATCTTAAATGTATCCTTCAACATAGTATTCAAACTAGGAATCAAATACTCTATGCAAGTATCAAATCATATACATATAACACAATCAAAAGAATCTCATCATCACATGTTGTACATAAGTGCTATGATTTAATGAATTTTTTTATTAACCACAATGAAGAAAGAATCTATCAATCTTCTCATACCATACCTAAGGTTCCTCACTATTCACACATTGAACATAAATACTATGTTTTGATTTAATAGATTCTATTATCAACAATGAAGAAAGTACATATCAATCTTCTTATATTGTACTTGAGGCACCTGTTTCAAGCGATACAAGGATTTCCTAAACTTCCAAAAGAGTGGAAGATTACCACCTTTACACAAACTTCAGTGGTTTCTTTATATAGATCTTATGAAGATCCCCATGTAAGAAGGCTCTCTTCACATCCATCTGATATACTTCCGAACTAGAAGCAACAACAAAAGAAAGCGGACAACTTGAATATAATTCATCTTAGCCACAAGAGTAAATGCTTTAGTGTAGTCAATACCACCTTGTTGTGAGAATCCCTTAAACTAGTGATTGAGCCTTGTATATCTCTGCAACACCATCTAAAGTGAACTTGGTCTTGTTGATCCATTTGCATTTGACCACATTCTTCCCTTTTGGACAATAAGCCAACTCCCAAGTATTTTTGATATGTAAAGTGTGGTGGATATTCCATTGGATAGTTTGTACAATAGATCTTACAAGTCATTAAAAAAAACGAGCTTATACTCTATTATGCAATGTTACTTATGATTAATATTTAATTTTACATGCATAACATTCAAAAAATTGAAACAAACTAAGAATAATGCTACAACAATAAATACCACACCATCCATAGAATGAACACAAAATGTACCTTGGGAAACCCAATATAAGAAAATCTAGTGAGAAGGTGAGGACTATGCCTTTCTATTTTCTTCTCATCTATCAAATGCAAACACAAAGAAAGATGGACTCACTATGGAGTTGCAATATACATTCTGCCTTGAATTGTTATATAGGGTTTTCTACTTCCTTTGTTCTACTCATAATATCCCACTCCTTTTCTCTGCTCATCTATGGAACAACGAACCAATGCAATAGCAACATAATCCCTTTCTTTCCTAGTAGAGTGATGTTTATCTAGGGCCAGGGTTAGGGTTTTTGCATGTGTTAAATCTTGATTAGGGTTAGGGTTTGGACCCCCTATAGTCTTCTTGAATGTCACATGACTAGCTCTAGATGTGTGAGTAATGGGTGTTGACGTGGCATCCAATTGGTATTGTGGTTGTCAAATCTCGGGTCAAATTATGGGGGACACAAATTCCACATACATATTATTATTAAATAGTTGGAGATCTCTGGACAAGTGGAACATCATTGGAGGGATAACTTCTGCATACATATTGTTTTTAAACAATTGAAAATTTCTTGATGAGTGGAACAACATTAGAGATATATGATCTTCATTGTAACATTCTCCAGCTTAACCAGATAACATTACTATGCGTAAAAACACACAAAACAAAATTTCCTTTTGCTAAGCAAATCCTGTAGCTTACCAACTACGATTTAAACACATATTCAACTAATTTATGATACCCATAATTAAATGCATCTACAACTTTCTAAATGACCATGAATGCAACTGATAAAATATCCATAGCATAAAATCCTTCTCATTCACAGAGTAAATGCACAACCATGAACTCATAAATAACTCAACAAAATAGATAAACACTTATCTTTTATAAAACATTTTTGCAACTAGATGCTTGGAAAGGACGTTCCACCCAACCATAGACTTCTTGTTCCAGATCCCAAAAACAAGTCACCCCCGAGTTGGGGTTAGGAATCCACAAAAGAAGGGTGCCTCTCACAGTCCCTCACAGCTCAATGTCACACAACCCACTAGATTTCTCCTACAGTTATTTCGAATTCCCTCCAACTCTCTTCCTCTTGACCTACCCAACCCAATGAATGTACCCCTTCACCGCTCTCAGTCTATCAATCATCCCATTTATTTATCACGGTCTCTTTGACACATGTAGCTAGGAATATCTCATCTAGGACCTCAAGGGAACTCACTGCTAGGAAAAACCTATTAGCAAAACCAACAACAAATACTTGCTGATACAACACAAATCACCCAGGAGTTCACTCTTTAGGCCTGATAACCTGACTTTTCAATTTCTAGCTCCAAATACACTCCAATATGTTCCAGAATTCGCCCATCCTTGTTATTCCAGCTCCCAATCTCTTCTCTCCTGTTTTCTCTTGCCGTTCATCTAAAAAATGAATGTTTGAAATTACCTATTACTACCATACAGATATCCTCTCTTTCCCCAAGACAATTGACTGCTCACTCTACCCAATGTTGATTTTACCTCAGCCCCATGCTCTCCAATAACTATGGGATGTGACTCACACCCACCCTATGACAGATATTCAATGATTGAGCTCTCATACATTCAACCAAAAAATAGAACTTTTCTCCAAAATGCTAATAAAATTTAGAAATATGGGTTTGAATTAATACCCATAAATTATTTTTCCTTTGGACCTCTCTTGGAATCTCTCTAGGAATTCTCCCTCTCTTGTGTATTAATCATCCCCCCCATCTCTGTACATATCCCAACAATTGATATTTCATTATATTTATTTACAATTCAGAAAAATACATTTCACTTTTACATTACTTGGCCATGGCCGCATCTATATCTACATTATGCATTAATTAAACTGAGGATTATAGTGAGGATGTTACATTTCCCCTTGCCTACAATTTTGCGTCATCCTCGATGCACCGCACCAAGCCGAAATACATATATAAAATTACATCACAATATTCATAAAAATAAAATAAAATTATGCAATCTTTACCCTCCAACATTAGTCCCAATCACAATCTCTCTTCCTTCTCAACCCGCTGAACCAAGGAATGCACCCTCTTCACTTCCTTCAATCCATCATGATGTACCTTTCTTTTATAAGAGATATTAACATAGGTGACCAAGAATTTCAGAGACGTGGTTCCAATAACTAGCTTCCCAAAAATGGAGTCTTGCGTTTTCAACTTACATTTTGTTCAAAATTGGAAAAAATTTGCGAGTATTCTTCTCTCATGGTTTCTTCATGCTCCCATGTTGCATCTTCAAGACCGTAGCAAGTCCATTGACCCTTTACTATCCCTATGGATTTGTTCTGGAGAACTTTGATTTTTCGGTCTAGAATATGTACTGGTTCCACTCGAAAATCCCCTTTATTTTCCACCCGGATCACAGTCTAATCAATTATGTGGTTAGGATCAGACACATATTTATTTAATAATGATACATGAAAAAAATTATGCACTCTCATAGATGCACACAATGCTAACATGTATGCAACTAGCCCTCTCTGTTCTAATATTTCGAAAGACCCACAATATCTTAACAAACTTCGGGCAACAACCCAATATTATTGAACTTCTTTTTGCTTTAACTTTTAGGAAAACATGTTCCCCCACTTTAAAATCTTTAAAATCTTTATTCTTGTCTGCATAACTCTTCTTCCTGTCTTGGACAACTTTTAAATTCTGGTTGATTCTTGCCATCTTCTCTTCCATTTCCTTTAACAAATCTGGCCCAATGATGGCTCTATCAACTGGGTTATCCCAATTCATTGGTGTGTTACACTTTTTGCCATACAAAGCTTCAAATGGACTCATTTTTAATGAGACTTGATACCCATTATTATAAGAAAACTCCACTAAGTGGATATAGTCTTCCCATTTTGATGACGGCTGATCCATCACATACATTTTGAGCATGTATTCAATTATCCTATTGGTCCTCTCTGTTTTCCCATCTGAATCTGGGTGATACACTGCACTAAGATTAAGATTTGTCCCAAATTCTTTGAACAAACCTTGCCAAAATTTGAAATCTCTGTCTGAAACTATTTCTTTGGGCACTCCATGTAGCTTAAAAACTTTCTTCATGTAAATCTCTGCAATGTTTGCTGCCTTGTGTGTTGTTTTCACAGGAACAAAATGTGTTGCCTTAGTCAATTTGTCCACTACCACCATGATGGAATCATGCTGCTTCACTGTTTTGGGAACTTTTGTAATAAAATATACTGTAACCACTTCCCACTTTCATTCTGGACTGAGCAATGGCTATAGCAATCCCGTTGGATGTATGTGCTCTGTTTTCACCCTTTGTCACTCTAGATAGACATAGAGCTATGTAGTTATCCACTTCTCTCTTCATTCATGATCAAAAGTATTGGCTCCTTACAATTGTAATGGATTTATGATATCCTGGGTGCTCAACATATGACACATTATGCATTTTTCTCAACATTATATTTTTTAGCTCCATGGAATTTGACACATACACCTTGTCTCTGTACAAGATGATTCCATCTTCTTTCAATTCATAATTTTTAAATTTCTGTTGTGAATTTTCTCGTTGTAAGTTGTCTTTTACTTGCAAATAAAACTAATATGAATTTGTTGCTTCAAGATTTTTATTTTTTAAATATGTACTGTACATGATGATGGTTGAAATATGCACTTCATAAGCTCTTCTGCTGAGTGCATCAACAACTTGATTTTCTTTGCCTTTAATATGTTTAATTTCAAAGTCACACTCACTAAGAAATTCTAGCCATCTAGTTTGTCTAACATTTAATGTCGACTGTCCAAATAAATGTTTAAGACCACAATGGTCTATTTTTAACTTAAACCTCCTCCCAATGAGGTAATGTCTCCACATTTTTAATGCATGTACTATTGCTGCTAATTCTAGATCATGAGTAGCATAATTTCTCTAATGCTCTTTTAATTTCTTGGACTCAAAACATACCACATGATCTTTTTGACCGATGACTCCACTAAGCCCTTCCTTGCACGCATCTGTGCACACTACAAAGTCTTTGTTTGGATCTTCAATCTTTAATATGGGCACACTTGTCAAAATGCTTTTCAAGTGTTGAAAACTCTCTTCACATTTTGGCGTTCACTAGAATTTCACTCCCTTCTTTTGCAAAGAAGTGATCGGGCTTGCAATCTTTGAAAACCCTTTTATGAATATTTGGTAATAATTCGCAAGAGCCATAAACGACCTGACCTATGTCACATTTCTTGGCATTGACCATCCTCTAATGGCCTCTATCTTCTTGGGATCAACTGCTATCTCATCTGCTGAAATTATATGCCCTAAGCAATGGATCTTCTTTTGATCAAATATGCACTTACTTAACTTGGCATACACCTTATGCTTCCTTAAAACATTTAGCACCATTCTCAGATGCTCCTCATGGTCCTCTTCAAAGTTAGAGTAGATGATAATATCATCTAAGAAAACTATTACAAACTTGTCCAGGTACTTCTTGAACACTCCATTCATTAGACACATAAAAACAACTGAGGCATTTGACAGTGAAAATGGCACTATCATGAATTCATGATGCCCATACCTTGTTTTGAATGTTGTTTCGCTGATATATTTTTCTTTTATCCTCACTTGATGATAACCTGATATTAAGTCAATATTGAAAAATATTCTTGCACCTTTCAGCTAATCAAATAAATCAATAATCCTCGACAAGGGAGATTTGTTCGTTATAATGACCTTATTCATCTATCTAAAATCAATACATAGCCTCAAGGTTCCATCTTTCTTCTTCAAAAAAAGCACTAGAGCTCCCCAAGGTGATACACTTGGGCGTATATACCCCTTCTTCAAAATCTCCTCTAGTTGCATTTGCAACTCTTTCGATTCTGGTTTGCCCATTCAGTAAGGTGTCTTGGACACTGGGGAAACACCTGACACCAAATCAGTAGAGAAATCAATGTCTCTCTTTTGGTGGTAATCCTGGAATCTGCTAAAAAATATCTTCAAAATATTTTAAGACTGGATGGTCTCCAAGACTTGCCACTTTATCTCTAGTTGCCTCTTCCATATGGGCTGTGAAAATCTGACATCCCTTCCTGGAACTTTTTTTTCAGTTGCATGGATAAAATTTCTCTAACAACTACAACTCTCGAAATGTCTTGAATCTTGCCTTGATGCCCTTCTACATCGAGACATGTGATTGTCTTGTTGTAACAATCTAGGATAGCATGGTGTTTTTCCAACCAATCCATGCCAATTAGACAGTCATATGAACCCAATGGTATAATGTTCACATCTACCTTTGTGTTGAGTCCAATCATGTCTATCAGACAATCTTTAACCAACTCATTGATCTTTCTCTTAGCCTTTGTGACCAATTGAACTAACAAATATTTCTTATGCTTACTCCTTTGCAAATGAAATTTTTAAATAATGTTAGATTTTATGTAACTATGGCTAGCTCCAGAATCAATTAAAATTGCTACGATCTAGTTATCAATCTTACCTTCCACTTTAATCATGGGGGATTGATATTCTGCTTGCTTGTTGTCCAAGGCTACATAAATCATTGGCATGCTTCCTTCCATATCTTCCATAGTTTCATTTTCATGAATGTTGTAGATAGTCCTCATTCTTTCTCCTCTGTGAGGGCATTCCTTATATAAGTGATTCCCTTCACATTCTCAACATTGTACACGCTACTTCCTTATATTTTTCCCAAAATAATCTATTGTATTGTGTTCATTTTAGGATGACTGACCTTGTTGATTTTCTTGAGAGTTATTCTTGAAAAAGGGTGGCTTAAAACCATTCTACCTTTGCTCCTTATTTTCTTTCATCTTATCATTCCAAGTCTCTTGAAAGACTATCCTTCCTCTTCTATGCTCATAGAGATGCCTTGATCTCCTTATGGTCTCCTCCAAAGTTTTGGGGTTATAATACTGCATCTTGTCACTGTAGGAGGGTAACCCACTAAGAAACCTTTGGATTTTGACCTTCTCATATTTTATGAGGTTAACATACTTCAAAAATTCAAAAAACCTCTTTTAATACTAATCCATTGTCACACTTCTGATATAGGTGGATATCGGTGGCCACCCACCTATTCTACTGGCTCAAAGAACAATTTCCATTTTGGCAGTTTGTTTACAGTTTTTCGGGTCCCAAACTTCTGGCGCTGTTTTGAGGCCCTAAACGATTTTTTTTTTGGCTCAACAACACCTAACATATAGCCAAAGACAAATGCTAGGCCAAACATAATATGTAATCCCTGGTTATACCTTTCCAATGGTGTATCGAGTGCCCCAAACATAGATTGTATGCAAAAGTTACTCCCTCGGGAAGTTGACGTATTAACTATCCCCATCAAGGCCCACAAACCTTTTGGCGTTTCATCTACCAGGGTTAGGGTTTTGGATGTTTAGGGTTTTCTCATTTATGTTTTATGTTAAAAACGCCTTTGGAGCCTCATTGTATTCATCTTCTTGCGAATGAGCGTAGCTGTCACATCTCTTATCAGAGATAAGGTGCCACCATTTGAGCAAGTTTGTTTCAGTGTGCTTTTTTATAGTTTCGTTAGGTTCTCTTTATTAACATAAGTCAAGTTTTACTGTATCTATGTGTGTTTATTTTCTATACATTTGCATTTCATTTCATTCCATTTATAAATTCAGATCAGTGGTATCAGAGCGGTCTACTCTTTATTTGTTTCTCTGTGCATGTCCCCAATGAGGTCAGGGTACAAGGATTTGGGAATCGAAGTAGTTGAGCCCTTACAAAACTGTCCCCGTTGATCATGATGGCCTCCCATGGCGAAAAAAAGGAGAGATGATGGAGCATGATATCCTTTTAAACTATTGCTCGAGGAATCCCTCGCGCGACAAAGGAACAAGATGATGGATAACTTTGCACAAATCTTTCGATGACTACCAACAAGTGATGCATCTTCATCAAGCGGCCACTTTGGAGGCGCCACCCCCTTCAAGGTACAATTCAATTTTGATATCCTCTTATTTGAAGGCCAAATCGATGCGGATATTGTAGATAAATGGTTGAATTTGCTAGAAGTGTATTTTTTGGTCCATAATTTTTCCGATAGAGAAAATATTACCTTTGCACTCCTTAAGGATGTCCCCCATGTCAAGGATTGGTGGGAGACTTATTGTGAGAAAAAGACCATCCAAGAATCTGCAAAATTTTCGATCACACCCACTTGGGAGTCTTTCAAGGATGATATTAAGGAACGATACTACCATGTTGGAAGTTACAATGACAAGTATACGAGATGGACCACATTGTGACAGGAAATGGACTAGATAGTGCCAGAGTTCACAAATATATTCCATACCCTGCACACCAAGATGTGTATCAAAGAATATGCACAACATTTGGTGCTCAAGTACTGCGGTTGTCTGCATAGATACATCTAAATATAAATGAAGTTTTTGAACATCTCATTACTGGGCATGATTTATCGATATGCTGTCAAAATCGAGTAGAAATTTAAGCAGAAGAAGCGGGAGTTTGGATTTGCAAATTCCTCACAGAAGAAGCAGGGAAAAGGCAACCCCAACCCACAGAAAAAAGGGCAGAGAAAGGATGGACCCCCTTAGGACAACTAGTCCAAGTTGCAAACAAAGAAGGGTAATGAGAAGACGAAGAAAGACACTGGGAAGTGGTGTGAATTCCATAAAATCCCTTGGCATACCATCGATGAATGTCGCTCAAAGTAGTCGTTGATGGCCGAGCTGAAAGCCTCAGAGTCAGAGGCAAGTTTTGACTCTAAATCAAATCTAGATAAGGGGAAGTAGAGCATTGATGCAGAACCCAATGCCACTGTCACTACCACGAAGGTCCAACCAAGTGAACCAGAAGAACCGAAGGAAGGTGAACAAATTTTTCACTCACAGATGTGGGTGAAGGGTGCTCCGTTGAATTTCATTATCGATAGCATAAGTCAAAATAACTTGATATCAATAGAGGTCATCCAGTGGTTGAACCTGCCAATGAAACCACACTCACAACCCTACACCATTGGGTGGCTCCGCCAATGAAGAGATCTCTGGGTTAGCCAATAGTGTTGTCTACCCTACAACATCAAGCCCTTCAAGGATGAGGTATTGTGTGATATCCCCCCCCTTGAAGTTTGTGATGTTATTTTAGGAAAACCATACTTGTGGAAGCGACATGTTGTATATGAGTATAGACCTCACAGTGTTATTATTACTTTAGAAAGACAATTGTATAGGATACCATAGGTAGCTCCACCTACCTCCATTTCTTTGATCTCTGCTAAGCAATGTAGGAAGGTCATTTCCTAGACTGAGAAATTTTTCTTCTTCATGATTCAGTCTCAAAGTGAATAGAAGGTCACAACCACATTCATGACTTCTGCACAGGGCCTCTCCATGCAATAGAGGCAGTTGGACAAGATCATGGAAGAATACCAAGACATCTTCTCCTCACCCACCGGGGTACCACTGGAATGTCAGGTCAAACATTCAATCGATCTAACCCTCGGTGCACCTCTACCCAATGGGCCAATCTATTGTCTCTCTCTAATGGAAAATGAGGAAATCAAGCAACAGATCCAAGAGCAGCTTCAAAAGGGGCACATCCGACCCAACTTCTCACCCCGCAGGAGCCCAATTATACTCATGCAGAAGAAATATGAGACTTGGCGACTCTGCATTGATTACATGGCCCTAAAAAAAATCACAGTTAGGAACCGATACCCAATTTCCAAATTGATGACCTTCTTCACCAGCTGAAGGGAGCCAAGTTTTTTAGTAAGATTGACTTGAAGTCTGGCTACCACTAGGTTCTAATAGAACAAATTGATGTATGGAAGACTACTTTTGATTCCAAAGACAATCTTTTTGAATGGCTAGTCATGCCCTTTAGTTTGACAAATTCTCCAAAAACTTTCATGAGATTGATGGACTATATATTGTGGGCTTTCACCAATTGTTTTGTGGTGGTATATATGGATGATATCCTCGTCTTTAGCAAGAATTGGGAAGAACACTTGCAACATATTCAATAGGTGCTTCACACTCTACGACAACACAAGCTATATGCTAAACTGAAAAAATGCTCATTCGACATTAACATGGTCCAATACCTAGGCTACGTTGTTGATGAGCATGGTGTGCATGTGGGTCCATCCAAGATCCATGTCATTCGTGACTAGCCAGCCCCGACCACACTAACCAAGCTTCGAAGTTTCTTAGGACTTGTCAACTTCTATTGCAGGTTTGTGTTGGGATTCTCCCATATTGCATGGGCCCTCAATCAAGTGACCAAGGGTGGTGGAAAGGAAAAGTTCATGTGGGGGAAGTCACAATAGCAAGCGTTCGATGATCTAAAACATCGTTTGTGATTAGATCTAGTACTCTCTTTACCCTATATGAAACAACCTTTTGAGATCGAGACCAATGCCTCAGACTATGCTATGGGCGCAATTCTGACTCAACATGGTCATCCAGTGGCATATTGTAGTGAGACAATATCATATGTTTTCCGTAAGTACCCCACCCATGACAAACAAATGTATTCCATTGTACAAACCTTCCGAGAATGGAATCACTGCATTCTTGGGAAGGAGAGAATCATACAAATTGATCACAAGCCTCTGCATTCCATGCATACACAAGGAAAATTGCAGAACGACTAACACCAAAAGTGGTCCACATACTTGCAACAATTCCATCTCAACATCAAATATAATACAAGAGCACCAATCGTGTCACTGACTGCCTCAATCAACCTCTAGTTGAAACCTTAACCACAGTGCTCCACTCATGTGGCCATGAGGCATCCGAGTGGCCCCGACTCTACAAGAGAGATCCTGACTTCGCTACCACTTACTAGATGCTAGACACAGGCACGATTGTCATTGAATTTCATCTTTAGGGAAGAATGTTATGCCATCCAGGCCACCTCTGTGTTCCTTCAAGTGAGCATGTGAAGCTGATATGGGAAACTCACTACAGTCGAATGACATGACATTTTGGCATGGAAACGACCGTGGAAGTACTACAAAATCATTTCTATTGGCCAAAACTTCGCCAGGACGTTAACGAGTATACCAAATCTTGCACTACTTGCGCCATTGCTAAACCAACCACTAAGAAGCAAGGCCTGTACATCCCTGTGCCTACTCCTGACAAGACATGGGAATCCATCTCGATGGACTACATGTTGGGCCTTCTTTCAACCAAGAAGGAAAATGACTGTGTTTTTGTGGTGGTTGATCATTTTTCTAAGATGACCATCCTAATAGTGTTCAAGAAGAATATCACAACGGAGGCCACTTACAAGATCTTCTATGAACGGGTGTGGGTACAGTTAGGGATACCACATAGCATCATATCAGATCAGGACAGTAGGTTCCTAATCACATCTTGGTCCAACCTCTGGTCACTATTGGACACCAAGCTCACCAAATCCATAGCCTTCCACCCCCAAATTGATGGCTAGACAAAGGTCGTCAACAAAATGATCATGCATATCTTGTGCATGTACAACTCCAAACATCTAAGCACATGGAATGAGAGTCTCCCCTATGTTCAACACAATTGCAATAGAGCCCTTCATAGCTTGATCGACCATAGTCCCTTTCAGATGGGGTTGGGATTTCAACTATTGGGTCCCATTGATGTTGCGTCACCCCTTGCATCCACACAACCATAATAATCCCATGCTCAATCTGAGGACAACAAATACACCAAGTTTATTGAACAGATTCAACACATCCGACAACAGATCCATGATATTTTATAGAAAGCCAATGCTAAGTACAAACAACGCCATGATCAACACCGAGTGTCACACAAGTTTTAGGTGGGAGACAAGGTATGGTTTCATTTGTAGAAAGAGCACTTACACGACCCCATCAGAAGCTTTGTCCACTTTTCTATGGACCTTACACCATCACCAAGGATGTGGGTGAAAATGATTTTGAGCTAAGTATTCCCCCCTTCCTTGGCTTGCACCCAGTGTTCAATGTGGACCTCCTTCGACCATACTTCCCACCACTATTGACACATCAAAGATCGCAGAGCAGTTGACACCGATAGAGTTCAACCCTGACTACATGAAACATGTAGACATTGATCAAATTAGGGACACTCAGATTAAGGGAACTCACCAATAGAGGATCCAACTTTATCGGATTGTCAAAGCAGGGCAGCTCCTGCACCAAGGCAAGTGGCTCACCTGGGGCCAAGTTTAGTAGAAGTTTTCCCATATGATGGGAGTGCTCAATGCAATGGATACCATTTATTCCTAAGGGGGGAGTACTTATCCAGGTGGATATTGGTGGCCACCCACCTATTACACTGGCTCAAATAACAGATTTGTTTTGATAATTTTCTTTACAGTTTTTCGGGTCCCAAACTTCCAGGGCCATTTTGAGGCCCTAAACGTCGTTTTTTTTAGGCTCGACAACACCTAGAAAATAATAAAAGGTAGATTCTAGGCCAGATGAAATATGTACTCCTCGATTATACCTTTCCAGTAGTGTATCGAGCACCCCAATCATAGATCGTATGCAAAAGTTACTTCTTCGAGAAGTTGACGTATGAACTACCCCCATAGGGGCCCACAAACCTTTTGGCGTTTCATCTCTCGGGGTTAGGGTTTTGGATGTTTAGTGTTTTCTCATTTATGTTTTATGCTAAAAATGAATTTGGAGCCTCATTGTATTCATCTTCTTGCGAATGAGCATAGTCGTCACATCTCTTCTCAGAGATAATCTGCTACCATTCAAGCAAGTTTGTTTCAGTGTGCATTTTTACAGTTTCGTTAGGTTCTCTTTATTAATAGAAGTCAAGTTTTATTGTATTTATGTGTGTTTCTTTGCTATACATCTGCATTTCATTTCATTCCATTTATAAATCCAGATCAACTTCCCAATGAGTTCAAATAACTCTTTCATCTTCCTCTCATAGTAATGCTCAGAAAAATATTTCTCTTGGTGCTTGGATTGTTTAAGATGGTCCCACCACATGGATGCCTTTCCTTCCAAGTGGTAGGTTGCAATTTTTGTTTATTCCCTAGAGGGGTAATCATGCAATTGGAAATATTTCTTCATTTCCAACAGTCGGGCCTTGACCTCCTCTCCCTTCCTATGCTCACCATTGAAATTTTGTGGCTTTATCTTCCTTAGTTCACCTTGCAAGATGTCTCCCTCATGCTTTCTCCTTTGTCTTCTAAAAGGGGACACACTTGGGTTGCTCCCTGGCCCTGAAATAACATGATATATCCTAGTTGATTTCTCTAGGGAATGAGGTCGCTTGCTTCTACTCGACTGCATTTCATTCCCATTCCCATCCCTTCTGCTATGGGATTTGGATGTTGTCACTTGTCTAGAATTAGCTTCGGGCTTTGTGCGAGAGTCCTTATTGGATTTCTTCTGCAACATGTTCAAGCTCTGAAGTATCTCTTCCCAAGCCTTCATAATCTTTTCATTATCATCTCTATAGTTCCACACTTCTCTATGAAAGCTTCTCATAGTTACAGACTCTTGCTTGTCTCTTCTTCCATTTGACTCAGTCTCAACATTCCCCATGCTGACATGTAGACCTATGAATTCTTCCTCATGAATATAGGATCCATGGGCATCTTCCATTGATGTGTTTCTCATATAAAATCCAAAATGATTCTATGAACCTCTAATTCTACAGAAAATGTGCACGCAAACAATTTTTGTTAGATGAAAATAAACACATACACAATTTGGAAAAAATAATTCACAAAATTTTATGCCTTTTAATGCCACCAATCATCTTCTTTTGAGTTGGATGAAAAAGTTTCTACTCAAATTAATTTTATGGGTTAATATATGGATTCTCCTCCTCAAGACCTTTCCAATGACTATTTATTTTCCCAATTCAGAGTTCCAAGCATAAAGTTATGGTCTTCATAAGTTTTGACCATTTTCCCTTTTATATCCCTACGTGCTACATGTGTTCTCTTTCTCTCCCAACACGTTTTTAGATACCCATAACTCAAATCTGTCTCCATGGATGTATTTTACATTCCATGAAATTTCGATAGACCACTCTTGGGCCCCAAACTGTCTCATGACCTAGGATTTATTCCCTCTAAAAGAAATCTGGTACTAAATTTTACCCTTGATTGTTTTGGCTGTAACTCCCTCATACAAGCTTTGTTTGGTGAACAATTTAGCTTGCTAAAAATCTCTCTCTGAGCTTTATCATTTTAGAATCAGAAACTGTGTGTCCTAGAAGGACACACAATTTTATACAAAACTGGTTTTCTAAAAATGTTGGTTAGGCCCTAAAAAATGGCCTACAAGATGAAGACCTTCAGAAATTGGAATTTTTCATGGAAAATTCATTAATTTACTACTGTAACATTCTTTAGATCTAAACCATTGCTCTCAAAATCAGGATTAATCCCAATATTTGATCTTTTGGGCCTTTCCAAGTTGTAGCTATACCTTTGCAAGCACGTCAGATCTCTTCTTCGGAGCCTCCCCATTGGAAAGCTTCAATTTTTGGCTACGCGAATTACCCAAAAATCGCATCCGAAGCATTGTTAGACTCCCTCTGAACTCATAGTCTGAAACACTATCGAAATCTCTCCGAAATCGTAATCCAAAACAATGTCGGACACCCTCCAAACTTGTATTCCGAAACACTGTCAGACTCCCTATCAGAAACCTTCCTTGAGACCTACGAAAACACTTCTCTGAAAGAACATCTATGATATGTGACGACTGAGAATGACTCCAATTGATTTGGAAAATCTCGTTCTTTCAGAATTATTCCCTGAGGCTTCTCTTCTTCAGACTTCAACTCACACTCTGCTTCATGACTTTTTTGAAACCAAACTTCTAAGGAATGGCTAGGATTGACCCTCGATATGATGAATGGTCCTTGTTCATTCGACTTGTACCATCTGTTGGAGATACTTCACACATACCTAGGATTTATTTTTTCTAAGATTTTCCCTATGTTTATTAGTCATTATTCAGTCTCCTATATTTTAGGGAGAATATTCTCTTCAGTTCACACTTTAGTTTGATTAGTTGAGTGGAGTCTAGATGCCACATTGGGATTATCACCATGCAACATTGGGATCATCACCAGCTAATGCACATTATCCTTGGGATGATCACCAGACTAGTGCATTACTCATGATTCCATGATCTCCTCCTCACCTCACTCTGTTTCAATCAGTTAACTGAAGATTGAGAGACTAGTTAACTCATACTAGGTGGAAGTTCGCTCTCGTAACTGCCCGAGAGACTAGACTCTCGTAACTGCTGGTGTGTGTCATTATCACTCTAGACCACCACTATGATGCACTAGCTTCTCCTCTAGTGCAGATTGGTTGAATTATACATAGTATATCATGTGTAAATTATTATTCATTCATTTGGTTAATGATAATTGTTCCATTCTTTCTTTCTTGCTTCTATTTTCTCATATTTTCTCTGCAACTGTGTATGTCAATTCCTAGCTAGATCTATTTTGTGCAGGTTCAACACATTTACATGGTATTAGTGTTGAAATAATGTAACTGCAAAGTGTATTCTAATTATTATTGTTGTATTATTCATTAGATCAATCCCCTATTGTGGATTTATCATGTCGGCTATTGTAAAAGACCAAATCCCCTTTTGTGGATTGGTCAAAACATAATTGTAATAGGCAGAATAAGAAGTCAGCCCCAGAATATATTAAAGGTGGTTATAACCACCCAAAAGAAGAATTCGGCCCTACCAGTGAAGAGACACCTTCGTCCACACGTGCCAGAGTTGTATAAATAAGGAGGCTAGCATCTCATTTAGACACACACACACACTTGTTAATTGAGGAGCAAGTTTTAGAGTTGCATTTAGAGAAGAGAGACAGAGAGAGATGCGCATTATTGGGAGAGGAATTTCTATATTTGTTTGAGTTATCTCTTGGCATTGTATTGGCTATCTATAATAAGGAAGTTTTTGCTGGGTTTTCTCCCCCATGAGGGTTTCCCACGATAAATGATGTGTCTCTTGTGATTGTGTATTTCTCAATGATCCTATCTTATGCTATTGTTATTTAGTGAAATGAAAAGAACTCTAATAATAAATTAAACCGTAACATGGTATCAGAGCTAAGCTGAATAGAGCATCTTTCACAAGAGAAAGTGAAAAACGTCACTATTGTCGTACGTGCAAAATATGGATTTTTATTGAAGAAGTATTTCAGCCCCAAAAACATCTAGAAAAGTGTGCCCTTCCTCAAGGATCACTTTGGCATCCTCAACGCAACTTTTCAATGGCTAGATCTCCTAGAAAGTGAAACCCTATTTTTCACAAAGTACCAGAAAACCAGAGTACTAGAAGTACTAGAAGTACCAGAAAACCAGAAGCACTAGAAGTACCAGAAAACCAGAAGCACCAGTCCAAAAATCCGCTGGTCAAGTTTGAGGGGGTAAAATTTGGATTTTCAGAAATCTGACTGCACCAACGTACTCGCCTCAGCTCAACGCATTTATCCCCTGGATCAGAATTTCAAAATTTGAAGTTTGAAAAATTAGGGTTTCCTCATAAAACCCTAAGTTGCAGTTGCAGTTGCAGTCTCAGAACCAGTTGTAGTATCAATTGTAGTTGCAGTTGCATCCGTAGTACCAGTTGCAGTCACCCTTGCAGTTCTTAAGAGTTGGTGATCATTGCCGCTGCTACCAGATCGTGCCTCTACTTGCAAATGTCATCAGAGGTATGTACTCACACATGTTTAAACGGTTAATCTTTAAAGGGTATTTGCAGGAGAAGGGATCTCTTTCCATAGATCCAGAAGGATCTCAAGATCCAACACATTCAAAGGAATGATGCAACCCAAGTGTGATTATTCTGATATGCATCTATTTGTTATGACATTATTTTGATCAGTGTTGCATGTAGTAGCTATGACCATCATTCTAACCTTTGGTCAAAATCTGAGTCAAGGAATTAGATGGATTAAAAGTTGAGATCATAGAGTTTATCCTCTAACCCAACCTTCTGTCAAGATAGCATATTGTCTTAGTACAAAAGACAAGTTGAAGAAATCACTCGTCATCTTGAGTTAAGGAGACTTGGAAGAAAAGCAAGCACACTCATTCATGAGGACAAGGCTCCAGGTTTGATTAATCAAGTTGATAAGATTCAAAGGTACACATGACAAATTGATGACTACCTCTTTACAAGTAACCACTATAGTTGAGATAGCAGTCTTTGTAAAGTATTATACTTGGTAGCATGTGAGTATATAGAGGTAAATACTTAATGTAATCATTTTCCTGATACAACTAACACCTCCTTTAGGAGAAACCTCGTGTGTTAGTTCCAGGTTTCCATGGAGGAATTTTTGATCACAACACTATAAGAGTGTTGAACTCATTTCGTAGTGTATCTCTTACTTTTGATAATTGCTTCAGAAAAGCCACGAATGATAGCTCTAAAGAAGCTACTGTGATGATTATTCATGCTATTACTTTATCTATTATTATCAAAAGGATATTATTCTAGCTTTTTGTTTTGTTGGCCTTGTTTCAGGTCACAGGTGATAACCCTGAGAAAGCTATAGTGAAGGTTGCAGAAGGAAACATATTATATGAGACATGGCACAGACTATGTACATGACCATATACACTCATGCACAAAAGAAGATGAAGAAGAAGCTATCTCTTGAGATTCAGAGTATCTCATATGAAGATTGATTGAAAGGAGAAGAAGGATCCAAAGATGACCGAACATTAGAACGGGAAGTAGACCTCGTTTGAATCCTGACTCAATCTTTCATATTTAGACTTGGTATGCAACACCAAGTATATCCTGTAGGAGATCAGGAGGGATGTGACCTTTGATGAAGATGCAGTGCTCAAGAAATCAAGAAGATGCCAGCTTGAAGAAGTATATGAAGAGGAACTTGTAGCTCCCAGAACTATAGAATCAGAGCGGGAGGTTCCCAGAGTTGTAGAACCAGTAAGGGAAGTCGTAACTTCCCCCGATGAGGAAATTCTAGAAGATCATGACATGGTAGAATTTAAAGAAACTCCTCAGATGACGATCTCCCATAAGAGAAAACCTGCTTGGGCTAGGGAGCTTATTCAAGATGGAGAGAAGTATGGTGTTCCTGAAGGAACCACGAGACAGGTGAAGAGACCTAAGCCATTCTCCAACTATATGGATTTGATGTATGATATCCTAGAAAAGGAGCCTACTTAATTTGAAGAAGCCACTCAAAAGAAAGAATGGGCAGATGCCATGACAAAAGAATACCAATCCATAATAAATAACGATGTATGGGAAATAGTTCCCAGACCAAAGAGCAAGGATGTGGT
Organism: Picea engelmannii; assembly: GCA_009831015.1. NCBI lineage: Eukaryota > Viridiplantae > Streptophyta > Pinopsida > Pinales > Pinaceae > Picea > Picea engelmannii. The sequence continues at coordinate 741,268 of ML783529.1, read as the reverse complement.
ATCTTCCAAATGGCCCTTCAAAATAAAACATGCTGCTGATGGAAGTATTGAGAAGTATAAAGAAAGATTTGTCACTCGTGGATTTTCTCAAAAGGAAGGCATTGACTATGAAGAGACATTCGCTCATGTCGCCAGATACACTTCGATCAAAACCATCATAGCCCTTACAGCTAAGATGAAGTGGAAGTTACACCATATGGACGCAAAGACAACTTTCCTAAATGGTGTCATCGAAGAAGAAGTGTATATAGAGAAACCTCAAGGATTTGAAGATGAAGACAGGAAGACTCATGTCTGCAAGTTGAAGAAGGCTCTATACGGATTGAAGCAAGCTCCTAGAACTTGGTATGGTAGGATAGACAGTTTTCTAATGATCTTGGGCTTTACCAAGATTAAAGAAGATTCTAACCTCTACTTTAAGGTTATGAAAAATGAGCCGGTGATATTGTTGTTGTATGTGGATGACTTATTCTTAACTGGAGAAGAAAATATCATCACCAAATGTAAGAAGAAGCTCGCTTCAGAAGTTGAGATGAAAGACCTTGGCCTAATGCATTATTCCTCAGGTCTTGAGGTATGGTAGAGTCCAGAGAGGATCTTCCTTAACCAAGGGAAGTATGCAGTTGAAATCCTGAAGAGTATATAGGGGCTTCCGTAATGCAAGATATTAGATATTATTTTCGGGATTAACTGCGTAGTGTAAGTCATTAATCTATGACCCATATTCATGAGTATTAGTCGCAACTGACCAATAATTCTCATGATTTGAATAGTCCACTTAGCACTCATTGCATCGGGTGATGCTCACAGGGGTGAAGATATGGGATTGGAGCCAAAGAAATGAATCACATAGCATCAATCATCACTTCCGATGCTTGCACCCGGTAACCAGGACTTCCCAGGTGGTCACCCATCCCAAGACGCCTCTGGCTCAAGCGCGCTTAACTGTGGATTTTTCCCCATAATCAAGCCCACTTAGCTTGCTACCCCATTTGCAAAACCTTAGCAAGTATTGTGCCTTATGAACTACCTAGTTAGAGCTCCCTTGACTCTTATTATTTAAGTATATAGGGGCTTCCGCAGTGCAAGATATTAGATATTATTTTCGGGATTAATTGCGTAGTGTAAGTCATTAATCTATGACCCATATTCATGAGTATTAGTCGCAACTGACCAATAATTCTCATGATTTGAATAGTCCACTTAGCACTCATTGCATCGGGTGATGCTCACAGGGGTCAAGAAATGGGATTGGAGCCAACGAAATGAATCGCATAGCATCAATCATCACTTCCGGGGCTTGCACCCGGTAACCAGGACTTCCCAGGTGGTCACCCATCCCAAGACGCCTCTGGCTCAAGCGCGCTTAATTGTGGAGTTTTCCCCACAATCAAGCCC
>ML783529.1:708076-739820 GCA_009831015.1 Picea engelmannii | reverse complement strand
TGCGTAGTGTAAGTCATTAATCTATGACCCATATTCATGAGTATTAGTCGCAACTGACCAATAATTCTCATGATTTGAATAGTCCACTTAGCACTCATTGCATCGGGTGATGCTCACAGGGGTGAAGAAATGGGATTGGAGCCAACGAAATGAATCGCATAGCATCAATCATCACTTCCGGGGCTTGCACCTGGTAACCAAGACTTCCCAGGTGGTCACCCATCCCAAGACGCCTCTGGCTCAAGCGCGCTTAACTGTGGAGTTTTCCCCACAACCAAGCCCACTTAGCTTGCTACCCCATTTGCAAAACCTTAGCAAGTATTGTGCCTTATGAACTACCCAGTTAGAGCTCCCTTGACTCTTATTATTTAAGTATATAGGGGCTTCCGTAGTGCAAGATATTAGATATTATTTTTGGGATTAACTGCGTAGTGTAAGTCATTAATCTATGACCCATATTGGAGTGCAAGTCCATGAATACACCCATGGAAACAAAGCTGAAGCTACTGGTCGACACGTCGTCAGAATTGATTGATGCCACGCTGTATAGATAGATCATTGGATCGCTAATGTTCCTGATGAACACCAGACCAGATATCTGTTTTTCCATGAACACTTTGAGTCAGTTTCTGGTAGAACCCATACATGTTCACCTAGTTACTTCAAAACATGTGATGAGGTACCTTAAGGGTACATTAGATTGTGGTCTCAGCTATGATGAAGATCATGGTTTCACACTGAGTGGGTACACTGATTCATATTGGGTTGGAAGTGTCTCTGACAGGAAGAGCACTTTAGGATGCTGTTTTAGTTTGAGATCAACCATGATCTCATGGAAGAGTAGGAAGCAATCCAACATTGCTCTCAATACAGTGGAAGCAGAATACATTGCTGCGTGTTCTTCCAGTTGCGAAGCTATATGGCTTCGAAAATTGTTAACCAGTCTATTTGACCTAGAGATGGAAGCAACTACAATCCTATGTGACAACCAGAGCTACATAAAGATGACAGAGAATCTTGTATTTCATGACAAGTCAAAGCACATAGAGATCCGATATCATTACATCCGTGACATGGTGTAGAGAGGAGCCATAAAGCTCCAATATGTTAGCACAGATGAACAAGTTGCCGATGTGTTGACTAAGCCTCTATCTCGTGTAAAGTTTGAGCACTTTCAAGATAAGATTGGTATAGTCCGAAAGGACCTCCCTCGAAAGGGGGAGCAGTGTTGTGTTGAGATATGTCTAGTACTGTGCTTCCAACTTAATTGCTGTGACGTAAATCCAGTCTAGTACTGTGACTCCAACTTAAATGTTGTTTTGAGATATGCCTAGTACTACGCTTCCAACTTATTTGTTGTGACATAAAGCCAGTCTAGTACCGTGCTTCCAGCTTAATTGTTGTGACGAAAAGAAAGCCGAGTACTGTGCTTCCAGCTTAATTGTTGTGACGTAAAGCTAGTCTAGTACCGTGCTTCTAGCTTAATTATTGTGACGAAAAGAAAGCTGAGTACTGTGCTTCCAGCTTAATTTCTGTGATGTAAAGCCAGTCTTGTACCATGCTTCCAACTTAATTGCTGTGACGAAAAGCAAGCCGAGTACTGTTCTTCCATATTAATTACTGTGACCTAAAGCCAGTCTAATACCATGCTTCCAGATTAATTGTTGTGACGTAAAGCCAGCCTAGTACTGTGCTTCCAACTTAATGGTTGCGACGTAAAGCCAGTCTAGTATTGTGTTTCCAGTTTAATTGTTGTGTTGTGATTCCAACTTAATTTCTTTGGTGTTTCCAGCTTAATTTTTGTGTGGTATTTTCAAGCTTAATTGTTGTGTGGTGTGCCATCTTAATTGTTGTGATGATGTGCCAGCTTAATTTTTGTGATGTGTTGCCAGCCTCGTGTTGTGATGATGTGTTGCCATCCTTTGTGCTGTGATATTGCTTCTTTTGATGTTGTATCATCCTTGTGTTGTTATTGATGATGAGGATGTATTAGTGTTATACTAATCCATGTCGATGCAGTTGATGATGATGATGCCACTTCAGCCTCTTGCTGAAGATGATGATGATGATGCCACTTCAGCCTCTTGCTGTTGATGATGATGATGATGATGCCACTTCAGCTCTCGAGTCCTTGTTGATGATGATGGTGATGATGATATTATTTCAAATTTAATGCTGAAGATGATGATGATGTTACCTTAGCCTCATACCGATGAGCATGATGATGCTACTCCAACTCCATGCTGTGTTGATGATGCTCCAGCCTCTGTGCTGTGTTGATGATGAGAAAAACTTTCGATGATTTATAGATATGCCAGTCAGTGTTCCAAAATGATATTGATGATGCTGTCCTCTCACCGACTTGATGTTGTTGATGATGTTGTCCTCTCTCTCGCCTAATGCTATTATAGAATACCCTTCTTGTTAAGGGGGAGTGTTGAAATAATGTAACTGCAAAGTGTATTCTAATTATTATTGTTATATTATTCATTAGATCAATCCCCTATTGCGGATTTATCATGTCGGCTATTGTAAAATACCAAATCCCCTTTTGCGGATTGGTCAAAACATAATTGTAATAGGAAGAATAAGAAGTCAGCCCCATAATATATTAAAGGTGGTTATAACCACCCAGAAGAAGAAGTCGGCCCTGCTAGTGAAGAGACACCTCCGTCCACACGTGCCAGAGTTGTATAAATAAGGAGGCCAACGCCTCATTTAGACACACACACACACACACACACACACACACTTGTTCATTGAGGAGCAAGTTTCAGAGCTGCAGTTGGAGAGAGAGAGAGAGAGAGAGAGAGAGAGAGAGAGAGACATTCTTGGGAGAGGAATTTTTGTATTTTTTTTAGTTATCTCTTGGCATTGTATTGGCTATCTATAATAAGGAGGTTTTTGCTGGGTTTTCTCCCCCATGAGGGTTTCCCAAGATAAATGATGTGTCTCTTGTGATTGTGTATTTCTTAGCTATCCTATCTTATGCTATTGTTATCCAGTGAAATGAAAAGAACTCTAATAATATCTTAAACCTTAACAATTAGAGCCAACAGACTACTAGGGAAAAGAAACACCAAATTATTTTTGTAGGTACTGAAGTTTGAAGACAACGAAAAAATGGAATTTCCAAAAGAATTCATTCTTACATTGCACAATTTCTTTGCATGGAAGGAGAATATGATAATTCATCTTCAAGGTAGAGGATTATATAGGTTAACCATGAACATAGATACATAACCAACATCGACCATAGAAAAATCCAAGTATCTAAATCGAATGGATGAAGCGTTTGGAACAATTTGCAGTCTCATTTCTCCTGAACTCCTCTTTCACATATCCTCTTGTAAAACCCCCAATGAAGCCTAGACCACCATGTAAGGGATTTTTTTCAAACATGACGAGATGAGGGGACACATTCTCGAGGTGGAGTTTCTCACATTGGATCCACAAATCTTTGAAAATCTCCAAGATTTCTTTACCAAATATAAGGATTTGATGTTGCAACTCAAGGCTTGTGGGGTTGATAAATCTAAGGAGGAGAAACAAATGGTTCTCACCATTCTCTCCAAACTTGGTCCATAATACTCAGTGTTTGTATCCACATTTCATTCAGTTAGGTTAGCCTCTAGATCTACCTGGACGATACCCTCTCTTGAGGCCTTTATCGAGTCTCTGACACAAGAGAAGAACAAGCTCATCAATATGGGAAAAATCAAAGGCGCAAAGGTGCATGCACTTACTGTGAAAGATGACAACGATCATCAATATCAGAAATCTAAAGACAAAGAAAAAATGAAAGCACATGCAAATCCAAAGAAGGAAGGGTACTCAAAACCCTTCAATGATGCCTCCGGATCCAAAGGTGGAAAGGGAAGAAAATGGGAGAAATGCACTTACTTCCATAAAGGATTCCACTCAAAATCTACATGTATGAAGAAACAGATAGATCTAATGACCCAAATACTTTGGAAAAACAACCTTGGAGATCACATCCCCAAGGGTGCCAAGAAGAAGAAGCCAAAAGATCAGAATTCCAAGAAAGACAATTCTAGCCATGCTTTGATTGCCATCAACTCCTCTTCCGATGCTTGGATTATAGATTCAGGTGCATCACACCACATGGATACAACAAAAGAAGTCTATTCTTCATTGGATGCATGAAAAGGTCCTCCTATTATGATGGGGGATAATTCTCCAGTCGAGGTCATCGACAAAGGAAGAATTGAACTCACAAATGGAAGCTTCGAGAATGTGCTACACGTTCCCAAAATTTCTGTCAATCTTCTCTCCATGTATCAGATGACAAACTATGACATTGGAAAAAGAGTCATACTCACACCTAATGCAATGGATATATATGACATACAAACCAATTCCAGGGTTGCTACCGGTGAGGTAAATCATCAATCTAGACTCTACACATTTTTTGAATTTATTGAACCGGATTCTGCATTACTGCTTACCCATGATGATGAAAGCAATAGGATATGGCATGAAAGGTTCATGCATTTAAATTTCAGATATATGAAATGAATTAGAAAGAAGGGAATGGTTGATGGTCTACCCGACATCCACTTCTCTAAAGGAATTTGTGAGGGGTGTGTTGTTGGAAAACACCCTCACGAGAAATTCGACAAAGGAAAGACTCATAAGGCTTCCTTTCCTTTAGATCTGATACATAGTGACCTCATGGGCCCTTTTCTGTATCCATCAATCAATAAAGCAAGGCACATGTTCATTTTTGTTGATGATTTCTCATGCTTCACATGGATTTTCTTTCTTAGGAAAAATCAGAGGTCTTTCAACACCTCAAAGATTTCAAAGCCTTTGTTGAGACACAATTAGGAAATAAAATTAAAGTCCTATGAATAGATAATGGGGGAGAGTATGTCAACCATGAGAAACAAAATCTTTGTCATGAGGCAAGGATTCAGTTGCAGCACACAGTTCCCTATACTTTACAGCAAAACAGAGTTGCTGAGCGGAAAAATAGATCTCTAAAAGAGATGGACTCTTGCATGCTACATGCAAAGTCACTTCCATAGAGATTATGGGTTTAAGAACTTAATTGTAAAACCTACATCGAAAATAGATCTCCCCATAGATATGTCAAGGATAATACCCCCTACGAGGTTTGGAGCAGCCTCAAACCGGAAGTGACCCACTTTCGTATTTTCGGTTCACGTGCATGGGCCAAGATTCCCTCTGAGAAGAGGAAGGCACTTGATCCACATAACACATAATGTATCCTTATTGGATACCCCGACGGTGTGAAGGGATACATAATCATTGATATTTCCTCAGACTGACTCATCATTGAGCGTAATGTACAATTCGAGGAAAGTGTCTCGCATGTACCTCTGCAACCGCATTTAGACACTATTGTTCTTCCATTTGTCAGAGATGATGAGCATGCACATGTCGACTCTTGTTTAGATGAGATTTCTGATTCAGAGCATTCATATGATCTAGATATGGAGTCAGTACATTTCGATGTAGAGTCAATGTATTCAGATGCAGATGCAGAGCCATAGAAGAGGCCCAAGTGGTCCAAGACTACTCTGTAGGATGTAAGGGATATTTTTGGAGATCCAACTAATACTAGGAGGACTCAGTCTGATTTCGAGGAGCCTCCTTTTGCAGTCACTGCCACTGAAACGATGCCACCCATACATATTTTCTTGGTTTAGTCTTCAGATCCATAGTCTTATGGCGAGGATTCTGTAAATCCCTTTTAGGAATCTGCCGTGCAGGAGGAGTACAACTCCGTCCTCGAGAACTAGACTTGGGATCTGGTTCCCTTTAGGAAGGAAACTTGTCAGGTGCAGATGGTTCTACAAGACCAAGAGCACAACGGATGGACAGGTTAGCAAATACAAAGCTGGACTAGTAGCCAAATGATTTTAGTAGGTGCATGGCATTGACTATGATGAGACCTTTTCTCCAATAGCGAAGATGGATTCCATACGTTTGATACTTTCTATTGTGACAGGAAAAGGATGGGAAGTCCATCAAATGAACATGAAGAATGCATTTCTTCACGAAGATATCTCTGAGGATATCTATATGGAGAAACCCCAAGGTTTTATGCATGATTCATCTTTGGTCTATCGACTGAAGAAGTCTCTTTATGGCCTCAAGCAGGCTCTAAGGGCATGGTATGCCAAGATGGAATCCTACCTGCTGTCACAGAACTTTGTACATTGTAAGTCAGACCTGAATGTTTACATGCTCAGGATGACTGTTTCACCTCTACTCCTAGTTATGTATATGGATGATTTGCTGATCATCGGTTGCTCGACTTCAACAATTGCTGCAGTCAAAAGGATTTTTCATGACAGGTTCTTAATGAAGGACATGGGTCCACCACATTTTTTCCTTGGACTCGAGATAAGTTAGGATGCATCATGCATCAAACTGTCTCATGCCAAATATGCACGATATCTCCTTGAGATATTTCACATGACAGACTGCAAGTCTTCCCCGACTCCTTTCCTATCAGGAGTAAGAATTGAGGATGGCAGGGATACTCCACTAGTTGACAACACACTTCATAGACAACTAGTGGGGAGCTTGTTGTATCTCACACACTCCAGACCATACCTCTCCTATGCAGTGGGAGCAGTCTCTAGGTTCATGTAGGAGCCGCATGAGCTACATTGGAAGGTTGCAAAGCGTATCCTTCGATACTTACATGGCACCATCACATTTGGGATTCACTATTCAACATACTCTACATTGGACCTCATCAGGTTCACTGATTCTGATTGGGCTGGCGATAGCATTGATCACAAGTCCACATCTGGTTACTCACTCAGTCTTGGTTCCAAGCCTATCTGTTGGTCGAGCGATAAGAAGTCTATTATTGTTATATCTTCATCTGAAGAAGAGTACAAAGGGGTAGTTAACATACCCATTCAAGCTATGTGGCTACACCATTTTCTCACCGAGTTGGGAATTCAGTTTCATCGACTGATTGTCATCTATTGTGACAACTAGAGCACTCTAAAGTTTTATAGAGATCCTATTCAGAGGCAGAGGATGAAGCACATCAAGATCCACATGCACTACATCTAGGACTTATTACACGAGGGGATCATCGACTTGTAGTTTTGTTCTTCATCAAAATAGACTGCAGACATCTTCACCAAGACCTTCACTGAGCATAAGTTCCATTCTCTGCGCAGTCGTCTTGGAGTGAAGGAAATAGTTTCCTAGCAACTGTCAGTGCTTATTTTTACATACATTGTACTTTGAGCGGGGGGGGGTGTTCCCATGAGGTTTTCCCTCTTTCCTCATTTATTTCAGTGTATATTTTGTATTTGGGTACCTAAATAACCTCGTTTCCAGGACCCATTCTTTATTTTCTCCATAGTGATGTTCAGGGGGGGTGTTGGAGATACTTCACACACACCTAGGATTTGTTTTTCCTAAGGTTTTCCCTATGTTTATTAGTCATTATTCAATCTCCTATATTTTAGGGAGAATATTCCTCTAGGAGAATATTCTCTTTAGTTCACACTTCAATTTGATCAATTGAGTGGAGTCTAGATGCCACATTGGGATTATCACCATGCACCATTGGTATCATCACCAACTAATGCATATTTTCCTTGGGATCATCACCAGACTAGCACTACTCATGATTCCCTGATATCCTCCTCACTTCACTATGTTTCAGTCAGTTAACTGAAGACTGATAGACTAGTTCACTCAGACTATGTGGCAGTTCACTCCCGTAACTGCTCGAGAGACTAGACTAGGTGGAAGTTTACTCCCGTAACTGCTGGTGTGTGTCCAAATCACTCTATACCACCAATATGGTGCATTGGCTTCTCCTCTAGTGCACATTGGTTGAGTTATACATAGTATATCATGTGTAAATTATCATTCATTCATTTGGTTAATGAGAATTCTTCCATTCTTTCTCTCCTGCTTCTCTTTTCTCATAATTTCTCTGCAACTGTGTATGTTAATTCCTAGCTAGATCTATTCTGTGCAGGTTCAACACATTTACAATCGGACTCCTCCCTTCGGAATCAACCTCATTCTCGACTCCAAGTCCTTCCAAAACCTTCTTCCCAAAGCCTTTCAAGAATGTCTTTCTCTGATCCTCTACGATTGAAACTTGATCATTGATTTTCACGGTTGAATTAATTCGAACCGTCAATTACTAGACTTTGTGACCATCCAGAAAATTTCAGGATTTCAACCCTCTAGGCCAAAATCGACTATGCAACCTGCAGATTGATGCCATAAGTTTTCTTCTTTGATCGTTCTGAAGCATTTAGACTCAATTTTTTTCTCATAATTTGGGGGATTTCACTCCAGTTCACCATTTTTCCCCAAGTCTGTTACAGGAAGAAATTTGCAACCATGAATTTGTTTAATTTGTCATATCTCCTAGCACATACAAGCTCAGTGTTGAACCTTGGGATCTGATACCATTCTGTAACGTTCCCCCAGCTTAACCAGGGAACATTACTACAAGAAAAAACACATAAAACAAATTTTATTTTGATAAACAAATCCCGTAGCTTTCCAACTACGATTTAAATCCATATTCAACTAATTTATGATACCCATAATTAAATACATATACAACTCTCTAAATGACCATGAATACAGCTGATAAAACATCTATAATAATACATAAAACCCTTCTCATTGACCAACTTCTTGGGAAGGACACTCCACCCAACCATAGACTCGTTGTTCCAGATTTCAACAACGAGTCACCCTCGAGCTAGGGATAGGAATCCACCAAAGAAGGGTGCCTCTCACAGTCCCTAACAGTTCAATATCACACAACCCACTGGATTTCTCCTACAACTATCCTAAATTCTCTCTAGCTCTCTTCCTCTTGACCTTCCCAAGCCAAGGAATGTACCCCTTCACTACTATCAGCATATCAGGCTTCCCATTTGTTTATCATGGATTCTCTGTTATAGGTATCTAGGAATCTCTCAGCTCGGAACTCAAGGGAACTCAATGCTAGGAAAAACTGCCAGCAAAACCAACATCAAACACTTGCTGATACAGTGCAACTCACCCAAAAGTTTACTCTTCAGGCGTGACAACCTGTATCTTTAATTTCCACCTCCAATATGCTCCAACATGATATAGAATTCTCCCAACCTTGTTGTTCCATCTCCCAAGATATTCTCTCCTATTTTCTCTTGTTGTTCATCTAAGAACTAAATGTATGAAACTGCCTATTACTACCCATACCAATTTCCTCTCTTTCCCCAAGACAATTGATTGCTCACTCTACCCATTGTTGATTGTAACTCAACCCCATTCTCTCCAATAACTATGGGATGTGACTCTTACACCCACCCTATGACAAATATTCAATTATTGCACTCTCATACGCTCAACCAAAAAATAGAAGTTTTCCCCAAAATGATAATAAAATTCAGAAATGTGGGTTTGAATTAATACCCATAAATTATTTCCCCTTTTGACCCCTCTTGGACTCTCTCTAGGCATTCCTCGTGGATTAATCAACCCCCCCATATATGTCCATATCCCAACAATTGGTATTTCATTATATTTATTTACAATTAAGAAAAATACATTTCTCATTTACATTGCTTGGCCATAACCACATCTAAATCTACATTATGCATTAATTAAATCGGGGGTTATAGTGGGGATGTTACATTCATACACAAATTTTTGACCCCATAAATGACCATTTAATGCTCGAACATACTCTAGAAGTTTTACGGCTGCAAATCACAAAAGTGGGATTTGTGCCTAAAAAGGTTCTTATAAGATCATAACTCTAGTTTTTCTACTCATAAATTACCAAAACAAAGGAAAAATTATATAGTGACCATTTCAAATCATGCCCCTCAATTTTGGGAGTTTTTTTTTTCACATACCCAGCCCCTTTGTATCCTTATTGAGGAAAAGGGGGCACCTTTTTTTGTATTTTTAAATTGGATTAACCCTTTTTCGAGTTCCAGTAATTCATTTTCCCCCTCCAAACGACCTTACCTTGATTCATTTGAAATAACACCTTCATATTCATTCTCCACATTCAAAAATCTATTGACTCATTTTAAAACATGTACACATATAGGTAATTGGGCCTCTCTCAAATAATTTGTTGGGTGCTTTCGAATGATCTCATCAAGCTCTTCTTAAAGATGTTCTCGATAAACAAGCAAAGGCCATTGACATTATTTGAAAGATCTCCTCCCTTTCGAATGATGTCATTCATGGAAAATTCATTGAGCTCTTTCAAAAGATGGCCATCAACCACTTTCGAAAGATTCACCTGAAAGACTATCAAGCCTCTTCGAAAGAACGTCTTTCGAAAGTCCTCGATGATCTTCAGGGATTTTTGAAAGATCAAATTCACATATTTTAAAAGTCCCTAATGAATTATAAGATGTCTTGGAAATATCAACCTCACAACATTTGAAAGTCCTCTATGAACTATTTAACCTCTTTGAAAGATAAACCTTACATATTTTTAAAGTCCTTGAACAACTATCAAGCGTTTTCAAAAACATGCAACAGATAACAGTGAAGGCCATTGGGCCTCTTCCAAATAAGACTTCGATTGGACTACTTACAAATATAATCTTGAAGTAAAAAAAAAGTGAATTTTCATCCCATTCAAAGAAATACTTCAAATTACATAGAAGCTAGCCAGCTTGACTCGAAGGAAACCTTTGAAACAAACAAACAAAGGGCCATATTGACTACAATTCGAATTCAATACTCTGAATGCATAGAAGGGCTTGGAATCAACACTAGTATCGTATGTTGTTGACACAGACAAACCATTTTCACTATATTTGTCCCATGCTATCCATATCAAGTGCATAACACAATGTCGAAGGGAATAACATAAATTTGAATGCAATTACACAAGGGAAAAAATTACAAAGGAACGATGCCTATCAATGCAACCATCGTGCATACATAAGACTAAAATGAAATGGATAAATTGAACACATGACACGAATTCAATCCATTAAAATCTAAGGCCAATATAATCTTGCAGAGAAATGCATCCAACTATTACAACCGAGCTGAGCATGTAACATCATTTAACCATGAATTATACTCCAATTTAGTTATAAGAAAAACATATCTAACCACATAATTATTAACATGAATTCAACATAGATATGGAACACTTATCTTTTGAACACATTAATCTAAGGGAACTAATATGAGTGAGAAAATTTTCACCCAACCGCAGGAATCCTCTATTTTTTTCATCCCCAAGCCAGGATATGACATCATCAGGGAAAAGGAAATTGGTGTAGGACGCTCAGATAACTCACCCAACCAAATTACTCTTAGGATCAACCAAACAATTTACCTTAAAACTCTCCAGGGAACATTCCAACCAGTTCAACCATTGCACTTCCTTCATTGCCCCACATAACACAAGGGAGATATTTCCCTTCTTTGTTTAATAATGCCTTATAAATAATTTTCTCTCCAGTAGTCCTTAGTGGGTGCAGAAGGAAACCAACCTGATGTTTTCTTTTAGGATCAACTCAATAGAGTCATATCTTGGCTTTTGAGCACTTAGTGAGCAAAAAATTGTAGAGATAATCAGTATGGATTCCTATCAACTCAGTGTGTATTCTTCTCTGTATCCTTGCACCTCTCTCATTTATCAAGTTATTGGGATTCTCTTCTTTGTTTACTCTTCTCAGGATTATCAACTTCTCTTCTTATCTTACTCTTGTCAGTTTCACTTACAAGTTCCAATTACAATGTTCAACATAACATGGGAACACCATGAGAAAATCATTGAAGAGATGAACCAATTCGAATAACATATCATGGGAACACCCAAAGGAGTAGGATACCCCAATCCATGGAATGGATTCAATAACATAATTCGTAATGCATAGCATTGAATGAACAACCTCTCATTGAATGGATCGAATGGTATAGAATAGAATGAATCCATGTGAATGGTAAATTCAAAGTGCTTCAAGAGATTGCATCAGAAAAGAGATGGTTTGAATATCCATGTGGTTCGAATTCCTATGGAGATGGAGTTTCTTACACTCTCCAGACTTGTATTCAACCCCCATAATCTCATAACTATGGAAGTTGGACTTTCCCACTAACCACCACCCATATTCAATGATTGGTAGTTTGAATTTTAACAAGGCACATGGTGAAAATATCATATGGTTAGGAGACCTAGAAAACTTAAGAAGATTAGGATTAGTTATCTACCCCTTGGACCCCCTCTCCTCTCCCCCTCTAGTGGACTCATAACTCCTCTTGTGTTCTTTGCAACCAACCTTGGATATTTTGTATTATTTTTTGAAACAATATTTACATATATTGACAATACCATGGCATGTCTACCTCATGGTATATCGAAAGAGTATTTATCAAAAATGCGTGTCATGACATTCACTTATTCGGTCTTGGACTTGAGATCTACACTAGTGTTTTATACTAGCATACTTACATAATTTACATACAAAGTCATTTGTATAACTTTAATCCTGCCATTATATCCACTTATTTACAACTTAGGCCAAAAATATCAAAGATTCAAAACTGAGGTATTCTATCCTCCTCCCCATTGGAATACCATCGTTCTCAATGTTCTCTTCTTTCCAACAATACTCCGTATCTTCATTCTTTCATTGCATCGGAAATGTTATGTTCTTCACTGCAATATTTGCATATTCACTAGCTATCTTGGACAATAATGTTCAACCATTCATTTATTTTCCTTGAAGCACCTCCAATGTCTCAAAATTCCATCTTATGCCTATAACATTGATCAAAGGAAAACATGTGTGTCATAGCCATTTTATGCAACAATTCCTTGTAAATAAGGATTTCAAATTCATAAATTAAACATATATATTCATAACACAAGATAAATTATGCAATTAGATATAATACTTATTTGTATGAATATATATTTTCTTCCACAAGGATGTTTTTGGGGCGATTCAGTGCATTGTCTTCTTTGACACACTCAACACACACACACACACACACACACACACACACACATTTCTTTTTGGATCCCAACTAGCATATACCATGGATATCTCATAACAAATTCATTCAATTCACCTCTTTCTTGCCACACTTACCCTTTCAAGGTTAGGGATCTTGCTCTTTGCTAAATAGTCCCTTGAGTGATCCATCTTGCCAAGGATTTTATAGATAAAAAGAGAATTGACTTACATAGTATTATTGTCAGGGCATCCCACTTCCAACCTCTAACAAACAATAGTTTAAGGTGATCAAAGCATATCATTGAGTTTTAGTGGTGCAGACCCCCAACCCTCGGGTTAAGGTCCGCGCAGGATCGCTCATTTTCTGCCCTTTGAGTCTAACTGACTCTTTGATTCCTTTTCGGGAATCAAACACACCTACAATGGTGTCACCACAGGTCCTTATGAATTGAGCTCGCGTGCACAAACACAAAGCACCAATTCAAATTCTCCGATCCACTATGTGATCACGTCCTTCACTATTTTGGAACTTCGGATATCGCGACTTCACGACTCCTGTTGCCGAGTGTCTCGATTATTCAACTTCCGAAACCTGAATTGTCGATTCGCCGAAATGTAGGCCTCGTTATCCTCCACACTTATATCACGTTTCGCGATTTCGGGAATCCCGAAAAAAATATCCCGATCTCCTATTCCCCGAAATGCCGAAATGCCGAATTTCGACACGTTCCAGTGCTGGCCCCACAATGGGACTTTTCGCCTTTTTGGGATTTTGGACTTCACAATTCCACGAATCCTGATGCTAAGCTTTCGGTTCTCCAACCCACGAACTCACGAAATGGTCAATGAATCTGACTTCGCTTCTTGACAAGTATGCCACCTGTCCACTCTGTTGTCCTCTATCTTTGGACGTGAATCCTTCTGCCCCTCAAATCTCCGAACTCCAAAATGAAAGTTCATGAGTAATCCGACGACCCTCATTGGCTTGGATCTACGACCCTATCTCTCTTAAGCTTATACTTCAGAAAATAATCGCCATAACTCCCCTTGCTCCTCTGCAAGATCGAATGGCTCTTGGGACTTTGCAAATTCTCCATAGAGAATTTCGACGAACCAATCCTTCTTTTGGGAATTTCTACGAAATGAACAAACGTTCTTTCGCTAGAACTTGATCTCTACGAAACAAATTCGCTCTGTCTCCCTTCAAACAGGTTTTAATTTCTACCTTCCTTTGAATAATTTACAACCACTAACCCTCCTGGGCTTCTTTCACAACTCAAACCTCCTAAAAGGTTTCTGCACGCACTCCTTGCGACACTTCCTCAAATACGTCTAAGTATTTGAGTTCTTTTAACTCTGTGCAAATCCTCGTGACAGTAGTCCTTCGATTCTTCTCTCGGTTGAGAAGTTTTGAACTTTCAACTAGCCTGCGCACACCTTGCATGGCTTCTGTTCCTGACTTGCACTTCTGCAGAAAATGATAACAACGATATCCCTCCTGAGCTTTCAAAGATGAACTCTGAATCCGTCAACGCACTCTTTGTGGACGTTTCACTGCACTCCTTGCAGGAACTCTTTCTTAGATAGAGAAACAATTGAAACTCATTCCCTGACTCCCTCTCACACTTCAAATACTTAACATGAAATCATACATACATAGCATAAAAGAAAATGTACACCAGAAAGAGTAAAACAACCATGAGCATAACATTCAACATGCATACACATAAAGTATTAGAACACCATGAGTCTAAATCAAATTTCATATATTAATATCAGAACTTCTGTACATGGATTCTTCTACACAGTTGTCCACTTCTTCTCCTTCTATTCTCTATGCTCCTTTTATAATGTTAATTGTTACAAATGATACAAGATGAGGGTGTCTATAGTCAGTTTTCCCTCCTACGCTCTAAACTGTCTAATCTAGAATTTAATTCTACCTACTTACATTAACTGCCTTTACACCTTATAGATGAGAGCGGATCGCTCAAGATCTGTTTACAATATGGAAGTACGCACTCTCCTAATATTTACATTAATGTTTCAAAACATTTCAAAAATAATTGTGCACTGACGCTTTCCAGCTGTCTTCCGTCTCCACGCTTGCTTGTTGCTTGCGATGCTCCTGCATCATACTCCCTCGCTTGAAAATTTTCATGGACTCCTATTCATGAGCTCTTGTACTATCTATCCATGCTTTTGAATTGCTGCCTCATTCTCCCAACTGGCATCTTCAACTGGATGTCCTTTCCATTTGACCAAGTATTCAAAGTATTCTTTTCTCCTGGTCCTTTTGCTAACTCTCTTGTCAAGTATTCTCTCCATCTGTGGATTTTCAGCTACAAGCATTTGTTTAGCCCACTGAACCTCTGTCTTTTCAATGTATGCTCCTGCTTCTCCAACTTTGTAAGGGTACAAATCTAATATGTTGAATATCGGTGAAATTCTGATCCCATCGGGTAATTCAATCTCATATGCATTTGCCCCAAATTTCCTTATGACCCTGCATGGTCCAATTTTCTTCATCTTCAGTTTGTTATATGTTCCCCTTGGGAACCTTTCCTTCCTCAAGTGTGTAAGAATCAAATCACCAACTTCGAACTGAAGTTGTCGCCTGTGTTGATCTGCTCTGCGTTTATACTCCTGGCTTGAATTCTGCAATCGCCTCTTCACTTGGCTGTGAAGTTCCTTCATTGCCTTTGCAAAATCTTCTGCACTAGCACTTCTAGTTTCACCATGTTTTGAATCTTTTAGTTCAGAAACTCCCCTGCGTTGCATTCCATAAACAATCTGAAATGGACTCTGCCTCGTGCTTCTATTGATCGAATCGTTGTAAGCAAATTCCGCTTGTGGCAGAATGTGATCCCACTGACTGTGGTGTTCAGTCACTAGGCTCCTCACTAAATCTCCCAAGATTCTATTTACAACTTCTGTTTTCCCATCCATCTAAGGATGATATGCTGAGCTAAATGACAATTTTGTTCCCAGCTTCTTCCATAAATTCCTCCAGAAATGTCCCACGAACTTGGTGTCTCGATCTGAAACTATACTCCTTGGTAAGCCGTGAAGTCTGACAACTTCTTCGAAAAACAGGTTCGCAATGTGAGTTGTGTCACTGGTTTTCTGACATGGTATAAAGTGTGCCATTTTCGAAAATATTTCTACCACCACAAAGATCGAATCAAACCCTCTTTTCATTCTTGGCATCCCTAACACAAAATCCATGCTTACTGCATCCCACGACCTCTTTGGTATGGGTAACGGCTGATATAATCCTGTGTTCTGTTTCCTTCCCTTTGTGTTCTGACAAATTCTACATCTATCCACAAACCTTTTGACATCTTCTCTCATCCCTGGCCAAAAATACGATCCATTCAACTTCGAGAATGTCTTATCATGACTGAAATGTCCGACCAATCCTCCACTGTGTTTCTCTTTCAGTAGATTCTCCCTCATGGAGAATTTTGGAATACACAGTTGATTGCCTTTGAATAATAATCCATCATGGATCATATATTCAGTCCATTGACTTCTATCTCTGAGAACTGGATTCTCAGATGCCTCATACGCCTCTTCGAAATCTGGATCATTTATGTACATGTCCCTGAGGTTATCAAAACCTAAAGTTTTGACTCTGAACTCCTGCATAAGCAAAAAATTCCTGCTCAAAGCATCAACAACTTTGTTAGAAGTTCCAGAAATATGTTTAATTACAAAAGTAAAATTCTGCATGTATTCAACCCATTTTGCATGCTTTTGGTTCAATTTATCCTGCTAAGTTACAAATTGCAATGCATGATTGTCACTGTACAAAACGAACTCTTTAGGAACCAAGTAGTGCCTCCACTTCTTCAGTGCCTGTATGACCGCATAGAATTCCTTATCATACGTGGAGTACTTCACTTTCGCTTCATTCAGTTTCTCACTGAAGTACGCGATTGGCCTGTCATCTTGGCTCAAAACCGCTCCAATTGCAAATCCATTAGTGTCACACCTGACCTGAAACGTCTTACTGAAATCTGGCAACACCAGAATTGGCTGTTCAGTAATCTTCCTCTTTAACAACTTGAAGCTTTTCTCTGCTTCTTCTGTCCAGTGAAAATATTTATGTCTTTTCTTCACTGTGTCCATCATTGGTGTGCTAATTCCACTGAAATTCCTGATGAATTTTCTGTAGAAACTAGCCAATCCATGAAAACTTCGAACTTCAAATATACTCTTTGGCGATGGCCAATTCTTAATCACCTCCACTTTATCTGGATCCATTTTCAACTTATCTGCAAAAATAACAAAACCCAAATAAATGAGCTCTGTCTTCATGAATGAGGATTTCTTCATATTTATCAGCAGCTTCTCTTGCTGTAGCCTCTGCATCACTGTAGCCAAATGTTTCAGAGGTTCTACCTCTGTCTTACTGAAAACCAGTATATCGTCAAGATATACAATGACGAACTTCCCAATGAACTCCTTCAGGACTTCATTCATCAACCTCATGAAAGTACTGGGCGCATTTGTTAAGCCAAAGGGCATAACAATCCATTCATACAGCCCTTCATTTGTCTTGAATGTTGTCTTCCATTCATCACCTTCTCTCATATGAATCTGATGATATCCACTCTTCAAATCAATCTTCGAAAAAAAATTTGCCCCACTCAAACAATCCATCAAATCATCCATCCTTGGCAACGAAAATCTGTACCTGAAGGTAATCTTGTTAATTGCCCTCGAGTCTGTACACATCCTCCAGCCTCCATCTTTCTTTGGTCTAAGAACTGTTGGAACAACGCATGGACTCAAGCTTTCTCTAACCAATCCCTTGTCCATTAAGTCCTAGACCTGTCTTTTGAACTCTTCATTCTCCTACGGCGTCAATCTGTACACTGCTTTGTTTGGTAAACTAGCTCCAGGTATGAGATCAATATGATGAATTATACTTTTGATTGGTGGCAACGAATGATGTAGTTCGTCCACTACAATATCAACAAATTCTTCCAGTAAATTCTGGATTTCCTCTGGTAAATCATCCACTCTTGTGTTAGTTAAAACAATCCTAGGTTTCCTGACCACAATGAATTGTGGATCTTCCTTCTTCTTAACCTCCTTAAGAAGTTCCTTCCCACTCATGAGAAGTACAATATTGCTTACTTCAGGCTTCACCTCTTTGTCCTTAATCGACAACAACATGTGAGTTCTCCCATTCTTCTCTAGGGTATATGTGTTCTTTCTCCCATCATGAACCACATTTTTGTCATATTGCCACGATCTACCCAACAATAGATGACAAACATCCATGGGAATGACATCACACAATATCTTATCGTTATATCCTCCTATTTTAAATTCAACTAAACATTGTTTAGCGACATTTACCTGATGTCCTTTTTGTATCCATGAAACTCTGTATGGGCTTGGATGTTCAATAGTCTCTAGCTGTAGCTTTTCTACCATCTCTGTAGAAACGAGATTGTCTATGCTACCACTGTCCACGATGACCTTGCATACCCTGTCTTTGGTCTTACAAGCAGTCCGAAAAATACTGTTCCTTTGCATCGGATTCTCCGCCTCCTTTTCTGGCGTTAAGAGAACCTTCCTCATCACCAATGACCTTCCTCCTTTAGCATCTTCTGCCTCAACATTTCGCCTTTGTGATTCAACAATGTGAGTTTCACCACCTTCTTTCTTCTTATCTTGACATTCATAAGATTTGTGTCCATTATTTCCGCATGTGAAGCATTTTATTACTCCACCTCTGCCTCTTCCTCTTCCTCTAGCGTGAGGAAAAGTGTTATTATCAGCATACTGTCCTCTCTGTGAGCTTCCACCTCTCTCAGTTTGAGGTTGAGGTTTCTTCCACTCTTCCTTAGGCTTCTGATTCCTATCTTGGACAACTGTTTTGCCTCTGGGCTGACTTCTGCCTCGTCCTCTTTGACCCTGCTTTCGTCTCAGCTTCTCTTCATCCTTCAGAGCCATCTGATAAGAATCTTCTACAGTCCGAATGATCATCATGCTCATCTCATCCTGAATGTCGTATCTCAGACCATTCATGTACCTGGAAACCTTTTCATCATCACTTTCGCGATGACATGCCCTAATGTTTATCTTGTAGAACTCTTCAGTATACTCTTTTACTAACATCAGCTTCTGTCTCAAATTCTACATCCTCCGAAACAGAGTGATTTGATAATCCTTGGGTATGAATTTGGCTTTCATCTTCGCAACCATTCTATCCCAACTCTTGATTTTCTGCTTACCTTTGCAGCGTCTGTCAGCTTGTAGTTCATCCCACCACAATGTTGCATGTCCTTTAAGTCTTGTGACAACATGTTTGACCATTTTGTCTTCCTCAACATCTTCATAGTCAAAATACATATCCAAAGCTCTAATCCAGTCTAGAAGTTCTTCAACATCCAAGTTTCCTTCATACATGGGGATCTCCATTTTTTCCCTGGCACCTATCCTTGCAACTGCCCTAAATAGGCGTTCATCTGCTGCATCTTTGGTTGCAACGATTTCTTCATGTCCAGCTTCATTTTCACTTTCAGCCTCGCTGATGTCTCCGGCGTCGACTGTGCACCTCTGTGCAGTCTCCATGGCGTCAAGCCTAGCACGTAGTTCGCACATTTCTCTCTCCACCGCTGGATCAGGCATTGCCATCGGCCTGTCTCTTCTTCTCGGCGGCATGGCTAAGAATTTCCCTCCCTTCTTTGCTACAGAAAGCAAATAAAATTTTCCTAGGCTCTGATACCATAAATGGTGCAGACCCCCAACCCTCGGGTTAAGGTCCATGCAGGATCGCTCCTTTTCTGCCCTTTGATTCTAACTGACTCTTTGATTCCTTTTCGGGAATCAAACACACCTACAATGGTGTCACCACAGGTCCTTATGAATTGATCCCATGTGCACAAACACAAAGCACCAATTCAAATTCTCCGATCCACTATGTGATCACGTCCTTCACTATTTTGGAACTTCGGATATCGCGACTTCGCGACTCCTGTTACCGAGTGTCTCGACTCTTCGACTTACGAAACCTGAATTGTCAATTCGCCGAAATGTAGGCCTCGTTATCCTCCACGCTTATATCGCGTTTCACGATTTCGAGAATCCTGGAACAAATATACGGATCTCCTATTCCCCAAAATGCCAAAATGCCGAATTCCGACATGTTCCAGTGCTGGCCCCACAACGAGACTTTTCGCCTTTTCGGGATTTCGAACTTCGTAATTCCATGAATCCTGATGCTAATCTTTCAGTTCTCCAACCCACGAACTCCCGAAATGGTCAACAAATCTGACTTCGCTTCTTGACAAGTATGCCACCTGTCCACTTTGCTGTCCTCTATCTTTGGACGTGAATCCTTCTGCCCCTCAAATCTTCGAACTCCGAAATGAAAGTTCACGAGTAATCCGATGACCCTCGTTGGCTTGGATATACGACCCTATCTGTCTTAAGCTTATACTTTAGAAAACAATCGCCATAACTCCCCTTGCTCCTCTGCAAGATCGAACGACTCTCGGGTTTTCCCAAATTCTCCACAGAGAATTTCGACCAACCGATCCTTCTTTTGGGAATTTCTATGAAATGAACAAACTTTCTTTCGCTAGAACTTGACCTCTGCGGAACAAATTCGCTCTGTCTCCATTCAAACATGTTTTAATTTCTACCTTCCTTTGAACAGTTTACAACCACTAACCCTCCCGGGCTTCTTTCAACGCTCAAACCTCCTAAAAGGTTTCTGCACGCACTCCTTGCGGCACTTCCTCAAATACGTCTAAGTATTTGAGTTCTTTTAACTCTGTGCAACTCCTCGCGACAGTAGTCCTTCGATTCTTCTCTCGGTTGACAAGTTCTGAACTTTCAACCAGCCTGCGCACACCTTTCATGGATTTTGTGCTTGACTTTCACTTCTGCGGAAAATGATAACAACGGTATCCCTCCTGAGCTTTCAGAGATGAACTCTGAATCCATCAACGCACTCCTTGCGGACGTTTCACTGCACTCCTTGCAGGAACTCTTGCTCAGATAGAGAAACAATTGAAACTCATTCCCTGACTCCCTCTCAGACTTCAAATACTTAACATGAAATCATACATACATAGCATAAAAGCAAATATACACCAGAAAGAGTAAAAAAACTATGAGCATAACATTCAACATGCATACACATAAAGTATTAGAACACCATGAGTCTGAATCAAGCTTCATATATTAATCTCAGAACTTTTGTACATGGCTTCTTCTACACAGTTCTCCGCTTCTTCTCCTTCTATGC
This sequence comes from Picea engelmannii, assembly GCA_009831015.1. Classification (NCBI taxonomy): domain Eukaryota; kingdom Viridiplantae; phylum Streptophyta; class Pinopsida; order Pinales; family Pinaceae; genus Picea; species Picea engelmannii. Next base: position 718,565 of record ML783529.1, on the reverse strand, counting down.
GCTATGCTCCTTTTATAATGTTAATTGTTACAAATGATACAAGATGAGGGTGTCTATAGTCGGTTTTCCCTCCTATGCTCTAAACTGTCTAATCTAGAATTTAATTCTACCTACTTACAGTAACTGCCTATAAATGCCTTTACACCTTACAGATGAGAGCGGATCACTCAAGATCTGTTTACAATATGGAAGTACACACTCTCCTAATTATTACATTAATGTTTTAAAACAGTTCAAAAAGAATTGCGCGCTGGCGCTTTCCAGCTGTCTTCCATCTCCGCGCTTGCTTGCTGCTTGCGATGCTCCTGCATCATTTAGTCTCATCACAACAACATCCTTGTACTTTCTAGCTTACGACAACCATCATTTTTCCTTATTAGACAGATCCATTATCTCAGGTCTTGTATTATACACATATAATTACTATGAGATGTCATCATAAAAATTTCAATCATAAATTTAAATCTATTTCATACTGAAATTGAATTTCACAACTGTAAGATTCTTTTCATAATGTTTGGTCCTTACATGTAGTGGCCACCAATCTTCATTATGGAATTACATCATTTCCATTTATAAGACATTTCCACCTGCAATTCTATTATTTTTGACATAGTTTTCATTGAGTGAAACAATGATAATTATTCATGCATATAATATTTCATTGGAACATTTACAACACCACATGAAATGATCACATAATTATGGCATCAATAATTCAATCAGTCTCTGTTGTCAACATTTTATATGCAATGAATTATTTTCAGTATATGTGCATTACTATCATAAACAAGCATTCATATAATCCAATCAAATATATGTTCCAATACTCATGGATACACAATCACACTTTTTAACATCCACATATTCTCCTTATGTACATTTACACCTTCTTCAAATTCACCACATCACTCATTAGACCCTTGCAAAACACTCAATACCATCTTATACCATATTCCATACTCATCCTTATTTCTATATGTATCATAGATCAAACATCTCATCACATCGATATCATTGTCTTCATCATCTTCACATCCTATAAATACTATACATCTTCCATGAACCTATACTTGCACTACTATCACCATTACCATGTCTTCCATGTCATATAATCCACCTTGACATATTGGAAAATTAATTCAACTCTTGATCACATCTGAACACCTTTATTTTTAGTCAAACACAACCCAAGGAATGTACCCTTACTTCACTTCTCAATAGTCCCTTAAGAGTAATGGAAGTCCTCTCCTTTCGTTTCTCAATAGTCCCTCACGAAACCCTTCCATCTCTTAACCAACTCATCATGACATTTTGTTATATGAAGGCATTCAAATATTCTAACAATCTTTATATGTCCAAGGATTCCCGCCTTTACCATACCCCTACCCAGAGATCAATCACATACATGCATTCAAATATAATCATAAATATATCAACTAAAATATTAAAGCATGATTGGAGGAATTTTTACCCGATTCCCTTCAATGCATATGCAATATTGGCACAACCAATTTTATCCCTATATGGTTTCCATTAACATATTTGATGTTACTTGATCAATTGATGCCTCATGGGAACTCACAGATTCTCTTCCACAACCTATTGACAAGAATCCACTTGTTCTTATTTTTTCTCATGAGGTTGACTGTCACAAGAAACTGCATTGTCAACATTCTCAACCATTCATGGTTATACAAAAAATAAAAAATCACATTAGACATCATTCCATAATCATATGTGACAACATTTGATATTTAGTCAATAGATAATGCCACACATATGATCAAGCATATCTATATGCACATTATATCACATATTATTGTTCAATATGTTCATGGGTGCATACATATTCCAACTATTTTTACCCTCTTACATTTAAGTAGATTTCCCATGCTTTACTCATTTACACATAACAACTTTCTCAATCTAGAGAAACATAACAATAGAACAAAAGAATTTCCTTTCAATTCCTCAACATAGAATGAAATTCCATAACACAGTTGATCGATTCATTGGACTTATCACCATTCACACACTGATATCATTAGCTGTGATATTCCCCCTCAAGTGGAAATACTCAGTTCATTACATAAAAATATACTTGTTACTTTAAAATCATACAACTCGACTCCACAAACAAAAGAGAGTTTATGTTGAGAGAAGCATCATCATTATCACATCTACCTTGTAGGCCATATGTATCATTACCATTGCAACCAATCATTAACATTTCATTGCACTCTTGATGTCTTGTTTAACTATGGAACTTTCTCTTCATTCCTTGAGTTTTAAGCTAGGCTCCAGTGTGTCTCTTACTATTTTTCACAAAATAGTCCCACATAGTGGGGTGCCTCATTTCATTGGTAGAAACACCCAAGTGGATTGAAATCCATTCAGCTCACCGGGTCTTAGAATGCTTTCATAGTTCCTTTGATTCACTCTACCTTTCCAAGGAAATCCACACCCAAGAATAAATTGGTCCTTTATCATCCACTACCTTGTAGGAAAGGTAAACTTAATTAGTGCCTCACATGATCTATACATAATTTGTTGGCTCATATCCTAAAACTCTTCTTAAGCATGTGCATAATTTAATCACCAACAATAATGGAGTAAGACAATAATATATCAATCATAAACGCTTAGCTCAATTTTATTCAATATCAAAGACACATTTTTATACAATAATGAGAGATATCTCATGAAACAACCAACTCTAAAAATAACTCAACAATCAACCCCTAAATTTACTCAACAATAATTATCTCATTCTCAAATTATATTTTCGAGTTATGAGCACACTAACAAATCCATTTAAAAAAAAACTAAAATTAAGGATAATCCAAATGAATCATTCGCCTAAAATTTCTCCTTCATAATGATCATTTGGAGAGATTCTAATATCATATTTGAATTTGTAGAACTTGTCCTTTGGTGAAAATATCTGCAACTTGCTATTTTGTATTGCAATACATAATCTCAAGCACACCATTCTAAACCAAATCTCAAACAAAGTGATATTGTATATCTATGTGCTTATTTTGGTTGTGGAAAATCCCTTTAAATAACACTTTGATTATCACAAATCAATTGTGTGGGTTTTTCTTGATATCCATGTAGATTCTATAAATTCTTCTTAATCAAATTGCTTCAAATGTTGCTATAGACTCTGCTTTGTACTTTTCTTCTACGATGGAGAGTGACACTGCGGGTTTCTTTTTAGTACTCTAATCAATTGTTGATGAACCCATGTTGAATGTATAATTTCAAGTAGACTTCTTGTCATCCATACAACTTTCCCAATCTAAATCTATGTAAATAGTCAATCTGAAATCCTCTATGGATTTGTATACCAAACCATAACCAACTGTACCATGTAGATCCCTCAAAATTATTTTAGTTTCTTTCCAATGTATCTCCCAAGGATCTAACATAAATATTGAAACCATGCAGACTGAAAAATATATATCTAGTCAAATTGTAGTTAGGTAGATCAAACTTTGAACCAATGGATGTTATAAACATACTATCAACCAGATTAGTGTAATAATTTATTTGTAACTTCAAATTGTTTCCTAGTGAAGTTGCCACTGGATTGCAACTCATCATGTTGAACTTTTTCAGAATATCCAAAGTATACATGTTTATGACATGAAAATGTTATTTTCTTTCTTCCATACTTCAATTCCCAAGAAATAATGTAGCACACCATGATTTTCCATCTCAAATTCAAAAATCATATGTGATCCATAAACGGGGGGATTATAGCCTGTCTGTCTCACCAACATGGAATCCTGTGTAATAATTATAATCTCTACTCCCTTTAAATAACTTGAAGATACTCGACCAACCAAGCCACAATTCGAGTTGACCCAAATAACAATGAAGTCGACTACCCAGAAGTTGAGAAAAAAATTAGTTGGAAGAAAGGCAAGTCAAGTAGGAGGCAAGGCAAGTCGAATAAGATGAAATTTGGGTTGACCAAGAGAACCAAATAGACCAACCATGAACCCAGTCGAACCGTGGGTGGATTTGGTCTTCCAAAAATGATTGTCGGTTGAATGAAGAAGGGGAATTCAACCAAAGGAAAAGCCCAGTCAGAATGGGCTGACAAGTGGTTAAAAAAATAGTCACAAAATGAATTTGAAAACCAACCATGAAGGGAAAACCATTTGAAAATCGTATTTTGGAAACCAACAGTAGAGGATCAAGTCTAAAGCGAAAATTTGATCACCAAAAATATGTAAAAACGTTTGAAGGTAGTTTTTGGTAACCCACGACACATAAAATTCCCAGGGGCGAGTTTGGTAACCCTCGTCAACTAAAAAACTGTTAGAAGTTGAGTTTAGCATTCAATAATAGAGAAAAATGTATGGGTAAGATTAAAGAGTTTTTAGTCTAGTTTAATGACCCATGGGACCATATTCATATACAACGAGCTCAAACCATAACCATAACAAAGTTCACAATATGCAGACAACCATTACAATTAAAATACACTCAATTAACCATTCATTAATTTACATTGCAGACATTTCCACCCATAGATAACAAATTCAAATGTGACAAACACACACAAAACTCATAATTAACCCTGGAAAACCAAATGGGAAAACCAATAATCTTTTGGACTCGATTAGGCTCTTTATTATTCAACAATGGGAAAGTTATAGGCTTTCTCGTTCATATCTATGCTCAGTGACATCTTGGCAACCTATTTACATCATTCACAATCGAATAACCCCTTTCTCATTTTGGGTAAACATGATATAGAATATTGAGTCGACCGATAGGATAGTTGGAAGGTCAGGTGTCCCCAATGCTTCATCTTCTCTCTAGTCCATTTCTCCTTCTTCTCTTTATTTGTTTGTCTTTTCTCCCACGTGGAAAAAGGTCTCATGAAAGTCTAATTATTTCTTTACATACAAAAATATACTGCACGAATTTACATATATTACATACATAATGTGTAGAAATTTAATGAAAAAATTAAAAAGTAAATAATTATGTCATACACTTAGCAACCTAGAGATAAATGTCTTCTATGAACTTTCAAATGTCTAAAACCACATTCAAAAATTACCATAAGCAGAAATACACATTGCTAAGCAATTTTGCAGCGGAATAAACACAATGAAAAACAACCATTCAACTTAGAATAACTCAGAAATTTAAGCAATGCCAGGGAAAACCCCAATGTGGGGAAACCCAGAGAGAGAGAGAGAGAGAGAGAGAGATTTTATTAGCTCCAGGAAAGATATATCAGCAGCAAAAATACATTTATAGCCAAGAGAAATAACTTACAACACTCAATAGTCCCAAATTTTCTACCTCGATTTCCATGCCCAGAAAATTCGAACTGCTATACATATTTTCCCTCTTACAACACCTCGAAATATGTGTCAAATAATTGTTGTACGGACAACAACATAACTTCCTTCTTCACCAACATAAAACATTGAAAAATCTTCCTCGATTTGCGTGCAAAAAGATTCCTTGAAATCCGTGCCCTCCCAGCCTATTGTACAAAATGTATGGACTGTAGGGATACGTACAATATGGCCTCTCTAACAACAAAAAATTTACAACACACTCACAAAAAAAACAACCTTGGGATTCGTGCCCAATCTCTCTTGGGAAATGCACCCTCCTTGTTGCCCTCTTTACTCTCTCAAGATCTCTCGAAAAATCTCTCAAACTCTTATCAATTGTATATTGCACACTACCCAATGCATTCTCTTATAATCTAAAAGTGACCCTTCACCTTCTCCAACCCTAGATCTAATGGCCAAGATCTAATCTTGCTTTTACAAGATCAAGGGTCATGATTCATTCCCTCCAAAATAAATCACTTAAAATATTAAAGTACAATTTCACTTTATAACATAAAAGTCACTTTAATATTAGAAGGCACACTTTATTAAAAATTCACCTACATAAAAGAACCACTTTATCACAACTTTATAAAAACCCATTATAAAGTCAAGTGTTTAGTAGTGTAGGTACAAGGTAACTTTCACATACAAGACACACATGCAGAGTAACTCCCGAGCTAAAAATATAACATTTTGAACATCAATTGTGATGGCATGGGGTCCTTCACACCAACAAGTTGGTCTCCTTCTTTGTCCATAGCCTTAAACTTTGCCTATGTTGATCATCTTAGAGCCTATGCTGATAGCCAATTGTTCTTGTCGGATCTGATTCATATCACACCTCCCTGCTGGGATGCTTTTGGTCCCCAAAAGCTACCAACGATAGACGAGGGAACTTTCTTGCAATCTGGTTCCTCTCATACCACATCACTTTCCTTGCACTCTATCCCTTGAGACCAATCTACCACATTTGTTGTCGCCCTCTACACGTTTTCCACTCCTTGTGTTGCATAACTGTGTCTTCCTTCAACTCATCAAGTCCATGAGGTGCAAGGTCTTCAACAATCGGAAGAACATGATTTTCTTCCTCTTCATCCAACATGGAGGGTTCGAACAACTTCAAATTTTCCACGTTCACCACTGAGATGATATCCATATAAGGTGTAATTTTTAGCTAGAAGGCATTCTCATTCACTTGTTCAATTATCTAAAATGTTCCATATCTAAGGGGATTGAGTTTCTTTGATGCTCCTTGTAGTTGTTCCTTATAGAGACAGAACCACACATTTTCTCCAACATGGAATTTATAATCCTCCTTGTGTTGATCATGCCTAGATTTGTACAAATATTGGATTTTTTTGAGATGCTCTTGAACCCTTAGATGTATATACTTGATATTTGTTAGAAATAAAGGGATGTGCTCATTTTTTCATAGATAATATAGCAATATTGTCACCCAACCATAGGAACAAAGGCCACCCCTGAGAACCTTAACCTTGATAAAAAAAAAAAAAATCTGGTAGCAGACCAATAGCCAACCAAGGCTAGTGCACCTTTCTCCAAGGATAACGCACCAAGAAAGAATAACCATAAACCAAATAGAAATTCCAAACCATAACCAAGAGAAAGTACAAACCATAACCAAGAGAAAGTCTAAACCATTACCAAGAGAAAGTCCAACCAAAACCAAAATTCCAGTTGCAGCTGCACTCCCTCTCCAAACTTGTGCACCACTAGTCCTTATGCAGTTGTGAGAGTGAGAGTGACAAATGAGCTCTAGCGCCCTCTAATTATACTTCTCTATCTCACTTGAATGAGATGACTTCTCTTTCTGGAGGCTAATAACTCAATATTAAATATTCTCTTGAGATGAATTTTCTCCTAGGGTTATTATCCAACGTTTTAGGGTTTCTCTTTCTTCTCGAAATATTCTAGTCTTGTCAAAGGTTACACGCAGAGTTTAATACCTCCCTCAACTACCATAATATTGACACTCCCTCCAATATAGGGAGGTATTAAAGGTAATGGTCTTGAGCACAAACAAACCATTCAACCGGTAGCATCATCATAGCCACACAAGATATCTCATGATCATGTAGATCAACTCATGAGCAACATCATCACTATTAGTATCATCTGATAACATCAAATGCATGATCTCTCGAAGCCATATTCCATCTGAGTAATCAGGCATGATGTTGAATAAGTCACTCACTCCACAGAGTGATACAATAACTATTCTTTTAATCCGGGCATATGTCCTAGAAGAATAATTGTTCCAATAGACGTTGGAAGCCATGCCACAGGCTATAAGGAATATTCTTCTAATCCAAACATATGTCCTAGAAGAATGAATTTCCTGGACCATTTTCCCTTCATCCACTACTGTGAACTCAGGGAAAATGTTTGTCCTATACCAATCTCTCCACTCTGGTCACTACTATGAACTCAAGGAGACAAACCGTTCTTCTAATCCAGGCATATGTCCTAGAATAATAGTTGTCCATGGTACATCAACAATCTGTCAACCTAGACCATTCTCCATAGGGAGAATTTCTGTCCACCAGTAATCAGTCCTTCCTAGACCATCCTCCATCTGGAGAATGTTTGTCCATCAGCACAATGACTATCCATCTAGTTGGTAATCATCTCCAACACTAGTGGTAGTCTCCATGGAAATTAGAACAATGTCATTCAATAAAACACAAATTTGTCTATCCATAGTAGTACACAACTACTATCCAGTGGTACACAACCACACCTATTAGCACATGAATGCTAATCAGTGACACATATTCACAACTAGTGGAACACATCCACCACAATAGAATACAACTACTATCCAGAGACATACAGTCTCCACAACAATCATATCATTTGATATCAACCTGCATAAAAATATTATGATACAAACTGATTCATATGGGCCATTCTTCCACTCACATATGTGAGATATGGAAGAGCATCTTCCCTAAGAAAGTAAAACATCAGCCATGGGCTATCTGGACTATTCTTCCCAAGCATATAATAATAATTGTCCATGATTTCTGAGCCTGGACCATTCACCTAACTGGGCCATTACTCCGACACTAATCACAATGCAACTTAGAGAGAATGAGTCTTCCCTAGGGAATTTCTGTCCCTGATTGCTAAACCTTGACCATTCACCTAACTGGTCCATTCCTATGACACTAATCACAGTGCAACCTAGAGAGAATGACTCTATCCTAGGGAATGACTATCTTGACCATTTCCTATGGAAATGAGTGTCCTTCACCAACCTCCAAAACAAACCATTCTTTGAAACTTCTCACAACTGTGAACTTCGAAAGAATGATTTCCTGACGAGGCAGACCATTCTACTTGACCACTACTCAGAGTGACTTACAATAAAAATAAATGTCCTAAACAATTCCCCCACACATTCCAGAAGAGGAATCACTGTCTATGGTACATAAACAATTTATCAGACCATTTTCATTACGAAAATGACTGTCCGATATGGACCATTTTTCGAACTAGAAAATGCTTGTCCGTCAGAAATCTTGGGCCACTTTCCGGACTAGAAGGTGACCTCCCAACCTGGACCATTTTCTGAAGTGGAAAATTACTACCCATAAATCAATAACATATTAGTACTCCCTCCCAACCTGGACCATTTTATGAATTGGAAAATTACTACCCATAAATCAATAACATATCAGTACTCCCTCCCAACCTAGGAGTAATATCTTCCTTTTTCAATAAGGAATTCGTCTCCATGAGCCCCAACTTGTCCCTTAAGTATGCAATCTTTTCATCTTGGACAAAGGCTTTACCAAAATATCTGCTATCTACTCATCTGTGGAGATATACTGGAGAACCACTTCTCCCCTGTAGACTTTATCACAGAGAATATAATGCTTGATCTCAATGTTCTTTGATCTTTCATGGATGATCTAAAATTGAAGAAGACTTGAAAAACTTGAATAAATATTGCAAGTGAAATGTTATGTGTTTAAAGCAATCAGATCAATTTGCAACACATAGTTAAGGATTACTTATGTAGAAATACACATAGACAACATCATAAAAAAATTGAACATCAGACATAAACACAACAACTTGATAAAGGAGTTCACCCCACTCTGAGTTTTACATAGCCATTATAAGCCAACCAACGAGGGACATGTGGCGCCCAAGCATTAGGCCACGTGTCCTCATACCATTCGCTGCCAATAAGACACGTGTCAACATCCGATTGGACAACCACCAACCAATAAGAATGCACCACATCTTCCACCTGCCACGTCATCATGATGATACGACCCTCCACGTGGCCGTACGGAATGTACAAACAGGTACAGTCAGCATCCCAAATTTTTCCCTGTTTGTCTTGGCGGACAGATCGCGATATCTCCTCCATACGGACTCCGTTTGCGAAAGTAAATATACCGCCGGAATCAGGAAGACGAGACATACGCAATGGTACTGTTTTCGTCGCATTCCGAGCACTTTGAAAATTGAGCAAATTTTGATCCCCTGATCACACCTCCCCATTGGGAAGCTTTTGGACCTCCAAAAGACTATCTCAGTCTATGTGAAGATGTGGGTATAGTTACCTCACCCTTCCAACCTCAATCCACTTGGCCTTTCTTGGATTTGTCCCCTTAAGACCAACTCGCAAATACTCCACATTTCCTCGCTTCGAAGTTCGCATCCTCCTATCAAGTATGGTGTCTTCCTGCATTTCTGTTAGATACTCTGGCGAAAAATCATCTATGGAAGGAATCTGAACATGCTCTCCTTGATCATCAATCAACGGAGGCTCATACAACTTCAAATTCTCAACATTAACAACTACATACATCTGCATATATGGAGGCAAATCTAAACGAAAAGCATTGTTACCAATCTTGCCAACAATTTTGAAAGGACCATATCGAATTGGTTTCAACTTTTTACCTTCTCCTTTAAGCCTCTCCTTGTTGATGTAAAGCCACACTTCATCACCAACTTCGAAACTGTGATCAACACGATGCTTGTCATGTCTCGCTTTGTACTTGGCCTAACTCTTTTCCAACTGCTCTTGCACCACCTGATGTATCGACTGAATTTGTTCGATGAACTTC
>ML783529.1:659349-704159 GCA_009831015.1 Picea engelmannii | reverse complement strand
CTCTGATACCAACTTGATCTAAAATTGAAGAAGACTTGAAAAACTTGAATAAATATTGCAAGTGAAATGTTATGTGTTTAAAGAAATCGGATCAATTTGCAACACATAGTTAAGGATTACTTATGTAGAAATACACATAGACAGTAGCATAAAAACATTGAACATCAGACATAAACACAACAACTTGATAAAGGAGTTCACCCCACTTCGAGCTACATCTCCTGGTCCAGCTTCCAATGGATCATTATTATTAAATTGCTCAAAGTGCTCAAAAAAATTCCTTACAATGCTCAAAATGACAAACTGACTGCTCCAATGGCTCCGCAACGTCCCAAAACTCCTGTCTGGGCTCTTTCGGCACCTGAAACGGTCGAAAAATGAGAAAGATATGCCTCCTTGAAGCTCCTTCTCCAACTTTGTTGTCTCTGGTTCTACAAATTGTACCCTTTGTGCTTCAAACCTGGCACACACGCTCATTTAAGCGTAAAGAACCCAGTCCCGTGCATAACCGCGCACCGGTACAAACCGTAGGACGGTTAAGGGTGCACCAGCCCCTAACCGCCTAGGCACTTGGGCGCATGGCGCATGGAACCATAGGCTGGGCGCAAAAGTAGTTTAACCGTTGTAACTCCCGGGTGGTTAACCACCGGTCAAACCATATGCATTAACCAAAGGTTATAACATTCCCGCGCGCATGTTTTAAATGGCAACATATATATATATATATATATATATATATATATATATATATATGTATTGCAATGTAATACATTGCAATACATTACAATGTAATATTATATCGCGCACGTCAAAAGTTTGGGTTTAACATATGCGGTCGTATGTACAATGATGTGTCCACGGGTCGGGGCTTAGCCCCGGCCCGCCCCCCTTTCCAACTATTACAACATTGCAATTCAAATATATGTGTGTTGGATTATGTAACAAGGAACACGGGTCGGCACCATGGTTAGCGCAATTTGTAAAGTCATATGTTGTGGTGGGAGGTCCGGGGGTTGAACCCCGTGGCCTCCATTAGTTTTACATAGCCATTATAAGCCAACCAACGAGGGACATGTGGCGCCCAAGCATTGGGCCACGTGTCCTCATACCATTCACTGCCAATAAGACACGTGTCAACATCCGATTGGACAACCACCAACCAATAAGAATGCGCCACATCTTCCACCTTCCACGTCATCATGATGGTACGGCCCTCCACGTGGTCGTACGGACTGTACAGACAGGTACAGTCAGCATCCCAAATTTTTCCCTGTTTGTCTTGGCGGACAGATCGCGATATCTCCTCCATACGGACTCCGTTTGCGAAAGTAAATATACCGCCGGAATCAGGAAGACGAGACGGACGCAATGGCACTGTTTTCGTCGCATTCCGAGCACTTTGAAAATTGAGCAAATTTTGATCCCCTGATCAATGGAACACCAGGTTCTCTGAAATCTTCACATGGCTCTGATCATCACAATATATCACGGTCGAATTCAAGACCTGATCAGACAGTCTAGAAACCAACTTACAAAGACACACTGCTTCTGTACAAACATCACAAGATGTTATATACTCTGCTTCTGCAGTGAACTTATGTTTCCTGATATCCCATAACATCATGGCAAAGATCAAACTGAAACATATCCAAGTAGCACTTCTTCTATCATTTGTACTCCCTGCCCAATATGAATCAATAAATCCATGCAGATGTATATCCTAACTCAAACGTCCCACAAGGAAAATATCTGGCTGAGTATTCTCCAAATACATTAACGAGCCAACCAATTGCCGATACAGAGACAGGTCTACTGGATCAGAGTCTCTCAACTTCTTCAAATTTGTCATCATGGGATTTTTCCATGGATTTGCAATCCATCATCCTGGAATTATGAAGAACCATTTCAATATACTTCCTATGTCATGGGAATTTTTCACCACGCTTCTTCTGTACATGAGAGGCTCTGCACCAAGTTTGCTTGAATCCATACAAGGTGTTCTTCCATCTACATACAAGGGTCTTTTTATGGTATACCTCAAACCTTGAGGTTTCTCTGCATACGCTTCTTCTTCAATTAATCTGTTGAGAAGAATAGTCTTTACATTCATCTGATGAGAACTCAAACCCATGGATAGTGTAGGAGATATAATGGATCAGGTAGAGGTATATCTGGTTACTAGAACAAATTGTCATCATAGTCTTCTCCCTCCTATTAGGGGAACCCTCTATCCATGAGTCTTGCCTTGTATCTATCAATGCTCAAGTCTTTTTCACAATTTTTCACATATATTGTTCTTCATCACAACTTCCTTCCATTCCTTCTTCTTGACTGCTTCTAGTGGGTTCAAACTGGTTCAATTGGTTGTTCTAACCTTTCTTTCTTTCTTGGAATCTTCATGTTATTCCTCATGTTTATCTTCAATATTGGATTCCATGGAATCTTCTACAGATTACATGCCCTTCTTTCTTGAAGGCTCCAACATTCCACCATAGGAACATAAATGTAGATGGACAACTAAGATATTCAAGGCTTCTTTTCGAAGAAGACTTCTTCTAGAGTCAAACTGAACACGTGTTGGTTATCATGGTTGATACTTCCAATGAAGAACATGGACATATGCTTCATGGTATTCATAGATTCTTCAATGGATCATATCGTTGGGGATTAGCTCCCTCCTAATCCTAGATTCATGCCTGAATGAGCAATATTCATGCTCTTCTTTTGGAATTCTGTGATCAATTCCTTCCATCTGAGAGAGTCCACAATTCTGTCTTCTGCATCTCTCTTTGCTTTCTAGAATGTGTCACAATCCTGTTCTGGTTTCCTTTTGATTTCTGAATTCCTTCAAGTCTGAATCCTCCGAGTCTCTTTAAGTTTGATTCTATCTGTTCTGATTGTTTCCCATCTGACAGCTGTGCCATTCTTATAAACTTCTTCTATGACAACTTCCGCAAGTATTGTTCATCAAACATATTTCACAAGGGCACCTTCTAGGAACAAGAGCAACAAGAACAAACAAGAATATCTATCTATAGGATATGTTTGTTCAACTTGCGAACAAGTAAAGTAAGCATCTATATCAATAGTATTCATATGTAGTCGAGTATTCAATGCACCCAACAATAATAGAATCTTTCAAAGACTGCTTTCACAATTTGTAATGTAGTAACTATCACCTTTGATATACATAAATTTGAAGCTTAACAATATAATCAAACCTGGAACCTAAAGCCTTAACTGCTATGGAGGGTGCACTTATTATTTTGAATGCACTGAATCCAAGATTACACCTTGGACAAGATCTCTAGTACTTTCCCTGCAAACACACTCATGTTTTGCTAGATGATATAACTTAGATAGCATATACAAGTGCATAGCTTTGAAACCTTGTAACATCATCTAGCTTGTCTTCCAATCTGAAACTAGATACCATCTTGAAAAGAAGAGATTAGAAACTCAATCAGAAGATTCAATTATTAGAACAAGATAGAAACTCTAAAATTTCATATTTGACCACAAATCAATTTGACTAGAAGTCAACCTTTGACTTTGACTAGTCAACCTTTGACTTTGACCAATCAAACTTTGACTTTGAACTTGACTAAAGATTCAAACTTGACGTTTTTGCTGGATGAGAGTATGAAGAGGTGCGTTAGGCTAGGGCGCACTAGGATGTCAAGGAATTAGGTCAAATGCTTCACCAGAATTGCCCGAACATAAGGGTTAGGGTTTGTTGCAGCTGCATAATCAGAAAACCTAGTTTCAACTGTAACTGGTGCCATAACGAGCTTAAAAAATAACTTCCCAATATATATTCCAATGGTTAGACTGTCTGAAGATAGTGTGGGCCCATAACCTATTAGAAATAAGTGGATGTGCTCATTTTTCCATAGAAAATATAGCAATATTTTCACCCAACCATAGGCACACAGGCCACCCCCAAGCACCTTAACCTTGATAGACAAAATAATTCTAGTAGCAGAACAATAGCCAACCAAGGGTAGCGAACCTTTCTCCAAGGGTAGCGCACCAAGAAAGAATAACTAGAAAGAAAGCAGAAAGTCCAAACCATAACCAAGAGAAAGTCCAACCAAAACCAAAATTCCAGTTGCAGCAACTGCAGCTGCACTCCCTCTCCAAACGTGTGCACCACTAGTCCTTATGAGCTCTATCACCCTCTATTTATACTACTCTATCTCACTTGATTGGGTTGACTTCTCTTTCTAGAGGCTAATAACTCAATATTAAATATTCTCTTGAGGTGAATTCTCTCCTAGGGTTATTATCCAACGTTTTAGGGTTTCTCTTGCTTCTTGAAATATTCTAGTCTTGTCAAAGGTTACACATGGAGGTTAATACCTTCCGCATCTACCATAATATCAATAATATTGTCCATGAATGTGCTTTCTTTACATTCTTCTCCTTATAGTCCCACTTCTTCCTTATGTTGTCCATAAAATATGTCAAATCGTGAAGGAGGAAAATAACCAAACAAATTCTCGAAAAGAGACTTATTGGTAGAATAATGAAGTGATTTGTTGTAAGACTGTTGAATGTAGACTAGTTGCTTGTTCCAAGTATTTGGATGTATGATGTTGTAACCTCTCAATAATTGCACCAATGCCCTATTTACTACCTTGGTTTGTCCATTAGTCTGAGGATGGAAGGTTGTGGAGTACTTCAACTTGATATCCATTCTTTCCCAAAGCATTGTCCAAAATCTTCCCAAGAACCTGCTATCCCGATCATATATGATGGAGGTTGGAAATCTGACATGTACCCAAACATGGCTGAAAAATAGTTTAGCTACCTCTTATTCAAAGATTGTCTTCTTATAGGGAATGAGCACACACATTTTGCTGAAGCCGTCCACCACGATGAACAAGAAGTCATGGCCTCTACGAGTTATAGGTAAACCTCCCATGACAGGTCGAATCACATTGATATCAAGCATTATTTTCTCCATGATAAAGTCTAGAGGGGAGCAGTGGTTTTCCAATATATCTCCACAAATGAGAAGATAACATATATTTTGGTAAAGCCTCTATCCAAGATGAAAAGTTTGCGTACTTAAGGGGCAAGTTGGGGACCACGGAGATGAATTCCTTATTGAAAAAGGAAGTGATTACTCCTAGGTTGGGAGGGAGCACTAATATGTTATTGATTTATGGATAGTCATTTTCCAATTAAGAAAATGGTCCAGGTTGGGTAGTTCCTTTCCATTCCGGAAAGTGGTTCGATATTTCTGACGCAATCAATTTCCAGTTCGGAAAATGGTTTAGACCGGACAATCATTTTCGTAATGAAAATGGTCTGATAGATTGTTGATGTACCATAGACAACGATCCCCCTTGTGGCCAGTGTGGGGGAATGGTCTAGGACAATCATTCTTCTTGGAAGTCACTCTGAGTAGTGGTCAAGTAGAATGGTCTACCTTAGAGGGAAGTCATTCTTTCGAAGTTCATAGTTGTGAGCGGTTTCGAAGAATGGTTCATTTTGGAGGTTGGTGTAGGACAATCATTCCCTAGGGCAGACTCATTGTCTCCAGGTTGCATTGTGATTAGTGCCAGAAGAATGGCTTAGTTAGGTGAATGGTACAGGTTCAACAATAAGGGACAGACATTCCCAAGGGAAGACTCATTCTCTCTAGGTTGCACTGTGATTAGTGCCAAAGGAATGGACCAATTAGGTGAATGGTACAGGCTCATAAATAAGGGACAATTATTCTTCCATGCTTGGGAGGAATAGTCTAGAGAGCCCATGGCTGATATTTTTACTTTTCGAGGGTAGATGCTCTTCTAGATCTCACATATGTGAGTGGAAGAATGGCCTAGATGAATCAGTTTGTATCATGATATTGTTATGCAAGTTGATATCAGATGATATGATTGTTGTAGAGACTGTATGTCTCTGGACATTAGTTGTATGCTACCGTGGTGGATGTGATCCATTGATAGTGACTATGTGTCACTGGTTAGTAGTCATGTTCTACAAGGAGTGGTTGTGTACCACTGGATAGTAGTTGTGTACTACTATGGATAGACACAATTGTGTTCTATTGAATGACATTGTTATGATTTCCATGGAGACTACCACTAGTGTTGGAGATGATTTCCAACTAGATGGATAGTTAGTGTGTTGATGGACAAACATTCTTCGAGCAGAGAATGGTCCAGGCAGGACAAATTACTAGTGGATAGACATCCTTCCTATGGAGGATGGTTCAGGTTGAAAAATTGCTGGTGGACAGACATTCTCCGTGTGGAGAATAGTCCAGGTTGAAATATTGTTGATGTACCATGGACAACTATTCTTCTAGGACATATGTCTGGATTAGAAGAATGGTGTATCTCCCTGAGTTCACAGTAGTGACCAGAGTGGAAAGATTGGTACAGGACAAACATTTTCCCTAAGTTCACAGTAGTGGCCAAAGGGAAAATGGTCCAGGATAGCCATTCTTCTAGGACGAATGTCCGGATTAGAAGAATAGTCCTTGTAGCCCATGGCATGGCTTCCAACATCTATTGGAACAATTATTCTTCTAGGACATATGTCCGGATTAGAAGAATGGTTCTTGTATCACTCTTTGGATTGAGTGACTTATTCGGCATCATGCCAAATTACTCAGATGGAGTATGGATTTGAGAGATGATGCAGTTGATGCTATCAGATGATACTAATAGTGATGATGTTGCTCGTGAGTTGATCTGTGTGATCATGAGATAACATGTGTGGATATGATGATGCTACCGCTTGAATGGTCTGTTTGTGCTCAAGACCATTGCCTTTAATACCTCCCTAACTAGGAGGGAGTGTTGATATTATGGTATCTTCGAGAGGTATTAATATCCACTTGTAACCTTTGACAAGACTAGAATATTTTGGGAAGCAAGAGAAACCCTAAAACGTTGGATAATAACCCTAGGAGACAAGTTGACTCAAGAGAATATTTAATATTGAGTTATTAGCCTCCAGAAAGAGAAGTCGGTCCAGTCAAGTGAGATAGAGAAGTATAAATAGAGGGTGCTAGAGCTCATTTGTCACTCTTACTCTCACAACTACATAAGACTAGTGGTGCACAAGTTTGGAGAGGGAGTGCAGCTACAGCTGCTGCAACTGGTATTTTGGATTTTGGTTGGAATTTCTCTTGATTATGGTTTGGAATTTTTGCTTGGTCTTTGGTTATTATTTCTTAGTGCGCTAACCTTGGAAAAAGGTGCGCTGCCTTGGTTGGCTATTGGTCTGCTTCCAGAATTATTCTGTCTGTCAAGGTTAAGGTGTTCGGGGGTGGCCTTTGTGCCTATGGTTGGGTGAAAATATTGCTATATTGTCTATGGAAAAATGAACACATCTCTTTATTTCTAACACTTTGTCCAATCCATTATCCTTTCCAACTCAAATTTGACCAATTTGATTCCACTCTACCATATCTATAAGAGTTGATATATTCTAGATAATTGTTTGATCTCCTTGGTAAAGGCGTTGTGATTTCCTACCAATGCTAATGGATGATCTCAATATAGTTAATGTATATCCTAGTACATTACTTGCTATTTCCCCCCCTTAATGTGTTTCACACATATTAAAAGTCTAAATTGTTTTTTGCATAAATGTTTTGAAATCTTAATTTTCTTACCTCAAAATTTTCACATAAACATTAAAGACCCAAATGACCGATCTCCAATCTTCCCTTAAAACCTTTCATGTGTCAATGGATTGTTAGGCTTTGGTCATCCTGTTCAAAATTATGTACACGAGGTAGAGGTTACAATTAGTTGGAGGAAAATTGAGTGGATATTACGATGGTTGTCCTGGTGGAGATTGATAAGAATAAGAACAACAAGGTGTTTCCTTTCAACTATGGATTTCTTTGAGTATTTAACGTATTTTGATTGGAGGTCTAGAAGCCAATCATTTTATGCCTTGTTTAGTAAACCCATGGAGTATTGGGAATTTGGGCACCTCAAGTTCTTTTACTCTTGGCACTCTAAGTGGTTATCTTCTCATATTCATAAAGACATCAATGCTGAGGATATTTACTGTCATTGTGGATGGACATCATCACCCAAGTTGGTGTGCCCCATATGCCATTGCATAGATCTGTAGAATTCTCAGGAGGGTGGTGTTTCAAACAAAGGAACTCCAACCAATAGTTTCTCATTGTAATAACATGTATTCTCAATTCGAAGCTTTGATGGCTAGAAATGTAGAAGAGGGAAAAGTGGCATCATAGAGAGATATGAATACTAATGAAGCATTTGTGGAACCTAAATATATCTATAGTGGGCATGATTTTCAATAACTTATCCATATCTTTATGTATTCCAAAATGAAACTTTTGCTAGGATAGTTTGTTAGAAACTATAGGGAAAATATTTTTTTGAAGAAACTTGTAGGAGCCAAGCTATAGGCAGGCCCCTTGCTCATTTTGGAAATTTTGAAGTCTCAATATCAGAGTATCCAAATAAATTGCATTAACTCCTTCAAGATGCAACCATTTATTTCTTTTAACACAATTTCTACCCATTTCAATTTATTAAAAAAAACCATATTCAATCACTAGTAAAAAAATCAACAAGCAAGTGATGCCACATAGGAAATGATTTTACCGTTCAAATCGTTGTTCCCATACATAATTACCTTGCAATGGAAATACCAATATTGGCATCATTCACCCTTCCAAATTATTTTTCCTACACACATAATTCAATAAACTGAGATCTTAAAATTGTGGGAATGGATTTGCCATTCCATTTTATTTATCCAAGCATAAATCCAATGAATAGAGAATGCCCTGTTCTAGGCTTGAATTTTCCCATAGAAACCAATTTTCCCATGTAAATTTACAATGCAAGAGAAGGCCACACTATGGAAATCAATTTTCCCACTCAAATATATTTTCCCACGCATAAATGCATTGAAAACGGACACGCCAAAATTGGGCATTGGGCAATGAAAATGGACATGTCAACATGCCTTCTTGTCCATGCTTGGTTACACAAGCACATGCATAATCATTCAATACAAATTTGAAATAAAACCACATAGAGATAAAACTATGGAATGGGCTTGTTATCTACAATGAATTGCCCATAAACAATTAAATTAGATCAAAGGAAAGCACAGTAATAAGAAATGGTCTTACAAGGAAGAAAATTATCAAAATCCTATTGAACTTCAAGTAGTTCTAGCTCATGGTCATACCTTGTAGTTTCAAGCATGCACTTGTCTAACAAAAATATTTGGTCATGAACCTCACAACAAAGGACTTTATTCTAAAATGCATTCTAGACTATTTCTCCACCATTCTAATGTTCAAGGTGTTAGCGTTAGAAGTCACCCCTGGATTGCTTGCAGGAGCAGAGCCCAACGCCCATCAGTTTTATGTCACGATTTGTTTAATGGGGTGATCAGATGGGTGAAGACTCAAGACAATATAGCTTTAATTCGGGAAATTGGGCCTGGTATGTAGAAAGCGAGGGAGGTCTTGATCCAACTTCTGTCAGTAAGTTGATTAGAGGGTGGTAGATGAAAGACTTGTAAGAAGGGTGAGCAAGACTGCCTCGGGCAACAGGCCTTCAGAAGCTTGAAGAAGAAAAAATCAGAAGCCAAGATCCTCTTGGTCCAAAGTTTCAAAGAGCTGAGGGGTGACTCGACTGAATCCTTCAATTCCAAGTCGTTTCAGTGCTGAGAACATCACAAGAACCGATTAAAAACAATGTGACTATTACAGTGATCCAACCTACATCATCCTATAATAGCCACAACTCAATTGGATCCTCCAATTCCGAGCTGTTCTAACACAGTAAACAAAGAAATGGAAGGGAGGCTGACATCCATAAAGTAAGAAATCTCAAATGCCTTTTACATTAACCAGAGCGACCAGCGCTTCATCAAAACCTTACAATCGGGAGCTTTGCTCAACCATCGATCCATACAAAAAATGGCCAAAATGCCTACATATGCTCTTCCCCATTTCGCCCAGCAGAGGCGTCTCCTCAATCACATCTGGCCTGCATTCTACTGTCATACGCTACCTTAATTCTTCATGGCTCGCGCCAGGGGGGTAGCTGAGCCCTTAAATGTTGAATTGGCGTGTGCAGGCTTCCCTGGCGAGTTGGAGACTCGGCGCGACTTCCATGGAAAGAATCAGTACGGAGGACCATCTCGGGTGGACCTTCAGCCGGGACGTCCATACCCTGTAATTAATGAGTGAAGAGAGGCTTCAACCACCTTATCTCTTCTTCGTTTATCCTCAAGATGGCATCGGGATTTAGATCACATTGAATCAGTGCCTGGAGAACACAACACCCCCTCTCTTGAATCTTAATTAGGTGCCTTTGGCCTCTCTGTCAGAGTGCTTTCGGCGCTATCGGGGTTCGGGGTTTCGAAATGTAAAATGGCGAGGAATGCTTACCGCTCGAACTCTCGAATGTCGACATGACGTGGATGCGTGCCGTGCGTCCTTCAGATGGACGGCCCAGATAGTATTTGCTATTATAAAGGGACTGTCCCCCCTTCACCTGCTCGCTTGATATGACCTGGTGCTGAGATCCTGGGCTTAGTTCGAAAGGAGCTTCAGAGTTTCGCTGATCGACACTTTCAAGTGCAATGGACGGAGAGCTTCCTGACTCCCGATACCCGATACGCCGACAGGCTGCCACCTGTCTCGGTTGGATCGGACGACCCAAATCTGATTTGAACTATTGGTGCTCCCTCTTGCGCTAAACCTCGGGCAACTCGGTAGCTCCAAAAACCCGATGACCGTCGATTTTCTTTGTAAATAGATCTTGGATGCTGCCAACGCTATTTTTCCCACTCGCTTGCCTTGCTACCGGAAAAACAGGGAATCTCTCGTGCTACGCTTGGGCACTTCCTGAGCAACCTGCAGACCTGGGTGCTTTTGCGTCTAAGACAAAAATAATCGCTAACACAAGGAGTTCAATTTTTTCAAGCAGATTAACTCGTATCTAAATAATACCACTAGCAGAGAGGTTAGAATCACATTCTCATGATAAAGAATAGGAATTCATCCATAAGCCATAGCCATGACTTCAATTTGCCAATTAAGACATATACCAGTGTAAAGACAACAATTGCACAATTACTCAAGAAAATAATTTGAAAACACCATTCTACTTTACTAATGAATTTGAATTCTAGTTAAGACCAAGCAACATGTTTCCCTCGAAGATTAAAATTCTTACAAAGGAAAACCATTACTATCGACAATGATTGGAGAGGGCATAGAGATAATTAAGCACCCAAAAAACCAACTAATAATAGGCTAAGGTGAGTGAGAATTGCATTCCATTAATCAACCAACAAAGGAACGGATCTACAGCTCTAACTAGACCAATATAGACCCATCTAAATATGGTTCTAAAAAGCACAAAGAGGGATCAAATCCCTTGAGGTGCAAACCTCTTTGACCTGACTCCAATTTTTTTTTTATAGCCGACATAAGATTTTTTTTTAATTTCATTTTAGTTCATTTATTTAATATTGTTTGGGACAGATGGACACATACCTCCCACTTGGGTTGTAGAAATGTGCCTCTCGACGCAACTAGACAAACAACCAACCAACTAGAATAGTCATGCCGACTATATTATAATTAGGCAAACTACAATTTAAGATTAGAACTTGCATCCACACACCAATATTGATAAAATGGATCTTGCAATGCTACACCTAAACTCATTGCCTTGATGATAAACCTTGATTTGGATTTGAAACATTGACAAACGAGAATGCTCATTGTGGATCATCTAGACACTGTCTTGTCTAATAGAACTCACAACAGAAATCTCAAAAGTGAACCATTATATTTGAGTGATGATTTTGAATTTCAATCAATGAGTTCTTTGTCAAATTCCTTAGCCTTACCAACTCAAATTTGACCATCCGACTTCCACCCTACCATACAACTAAGAGTTGACATATTCTAGATAAATGTTTGTTCTCCTTGGTAAAGGTGTTGTGCTTTCCTACCAACACTAATGGATGATCTCAAGAATGTTAATGTATATCCTAGTACATTACTTGTTAATTTTTCCCCTTGATGTGTTCCACCCATCTTAAATGTCAAAGAAAATATTCCCATAAATGTTCCAAAAATTGTGTTCTTACTCCATAAATATTAAAGATCCAAACCATTGACTTCCAAGTTTCCCTTAAACCTTTCAACTGATTTCCAAGTTTCCTTTAAAACCTTTCATGTGTAGAGGGACTGTTGGGCTTTGGCCACCCTGTTCAAAATAATGTCCACTTTGAATGGATTGTATTCACTGGTTGTATGATGTGACCACAACTTTCTTTTGATACAATTTCTACCCATTTCAATTTATAAAAAAACATAATCAAGCACTATTAAAAACAAAAATCAAGCACTAATAATAATAATAATAATCTATTTTTAAGGTCACGGCCAAGCCACATTAAATTGGTGTATGAGACCCCTTGTTTGTGGGACAAGGGACCCCCCTCCGCCCAACGATTTGACTGGTAAAGTCTACGGAGGTATATATACCCTACCCCCCTCTGAATATGAACTTGTGACCTCTTAAGAGAAAACACATGTTCTTAACCATTAAAAACAAATAACAAGCAAGGATCCCCTAATAATCAGAACAAAATCTTATCATTAAAGTGTTCCACCATCATAATTTGTATAAGATGGCCATGAATAAACGTGTTTATTGCTCGATCGCTTTTGATCGAAACCCTACAATCTTGGTCATTAGCAGCTCACGGGCTGTAGCATTAATGATCCATTAGAATAATAAAATGCACCCCACCCTCCATTGAGAATAGAAATGCATGAAAACTTAATACAAAAGATATCAAGCCCCTCTCACATATTCTAAATCTTGAATGATAAACAGCCTTCGGTGGTCACTTATTGTGCCACTCAGTGCTTATTAACCAGGGAAGGAGCTGTGGCACTCAATGCTTATGAACCAAGGCAGAATATCCATTGGGCAGCACATCCCCTGCAAGCAATTCTGCACTTTTCTCTTCAATCCCATCGACACTTTCTTCAATAGCTAATGGCACAGTTTTAACCTGCCCACAAAAGCAGACAAAAGCACATTAGCTTTTCCCAATCTAGAACAGGGCAAGATGACCATAATACCCACATATCCAGAAATCAAGTATTTCAACAACACTAACCAGATTTCTGTACTTTAAGCTGTAAAACATCTCGAGATAGCAGCGTGTCTCTCGTCTTTCAAGTTTTGATACATACTTCCAAAACCCATAAACTCCAGACAGTGTCATTAATCTCTCAGCATAAATCTGCCATGTATACCTGCAAAAGATCCATTCCCAATATCAACCTCGATGTATATAGTTGAATTGGATCCAATATTTTTATTTACGTCTACCTGAGGCCCTGTTCGATCTATGGAACCATATGAAAAATGATATAAAGTTTATATTCACTGCTGTCCCCTCAATAAAGCAACTTACAAAATGCAATGGATAGCATTTTATTTAAGTGCCATCAAATCAGGCCTAAACTTACCTTTCATAGATACGCTGTAGACCAGCGTTAGAGATATTGTCCCAGTAAGTGGGATCTGTCTGGCACCTCTCAAAAAAGTCAGCAATTTGTTCACTTGCAGAATCCCCATGGTAGGGATCAATGTGAAATCCAGACACCCCATCCACAATAATTTCAGCAGGACCTCCATTACATGTTGCAAATGTAGGAAGACCGCATGTCATTGCCTCAACAACTGTGAGCCCAAAAGCTTCATAAATTGCAGGCTGAAACATAACCAGGACAGCAAACATTGATTTCAGTGAAGTAATAGATGAATTATAAACTCACATAGATCCATCTAAACCCCCAATTTATGAAGCTCCTAGAAGAATAAAAAAAATGCAAATCTTGGGATATGGGGTATGATCCATTTAGATTTAAGTTTATATATATAGACGGAGAGTGCACCTAGCTTGTTTAAGTGCAGTTATGAACCTCATCAAACATAGCTAGCATTTGACAGATATATACTTATAGATAAGAAATTGATAAGCCAAAACCTCGGGATGCAGGATCCTAACTTTTTTGAAGACTATGACAAGGAAAAAGGCTAACCTGTACAAAGGCACCCCTTGTGTCACAGATGTAGCGGTACAGCTCACCATTCCGTACTCTATTCTTTTGTGCACATATCCATCGGAACTGACCATTCAGGTTATACTCTTCGATAAGTCTATGCATTTTTTCAATTTCAGCCACTTCTTCTCTGTCTCTGGACTTTGATGGGTCAATATCTCCAGCAACCACAACAAGGTTAACCAGCTCCCTCAAGCGTTTGTTCTTTGCAAACCATTCGACCAATCCTGTCATATTTTTCACTCGGTCGAGTCTTGCCATAGAAAAGATAATGGGTTTTTTAGGGTCATTCAAGACACACCTGAAAACATAGCCAAATCAATTATTTCAGTACACGGAACAATGTTGAATAAATCAGTTGCTTCTAATCAATCATATGAAATTGCAGTCTCTGCTGCCTCCTTTTCTCAAAATGAAGAAACATTGCAGGCATGAATGACTACTTTATATAAAGTAAAAGCCTAACTCCTCCAACTTTGAAGTGATATACTGAGGACTGCATGGATAAGCCCGTTGGACCTAAACCTAGCCTTAGAGACATGGTATGTACTATGGGCCTGTCATATATAGTGAATGAGCTGAAATGAGAGAGCACTAGTTTGATTTCTATACAGTGAGAGCAATAAGTTGTGGTCAAAGTAAAATTTCACAAGAAGTAAATAAAATAGATATGAATAATCATCATTGGGTTAACAAACAATCATTTTCATCTTTCCCAAGACAAATAACTCACCGAGACTAACGTGTCCCAAAATTAGGTGAACTCTAGCACACACTATTAGGCGATGTCAAAAAAATAGAATGAGAAAGTACTGTCATGGAGAGTATTACTTACACATGAATTATCATCATTGGGTTGGCAAACAGTCATTATCAGCTTTCCCAAAACAAATAACTCACTCAGACTAACATGTCCCAAAATAAGGTGAAGTCTAGCACACACTGACATTACTAAATGGGCGATGGTAAAAAAAAAATAGAATGAAAAAGAACTGTCATGGAGAGTATTACTTACATATGTTCAGCTGTCTGCTCAGGATTGAACAAGAGTTCCTCAATTGAACCATGTAAAGCAGTAAGGCGGTGCTGCTTTTCTGTATAAGGGAAATAAATCTGCATGTCTGCTCCAGGAGAAACAATGTTGAATTTGGGATCAAAAACATCAATTCCATGAACCACACGGTAGAGACCAGGAAGGGTGAAAGCAGTGTGGCTTTCATACTGTCCAACAGTATCCTTACTGCAGCAATAAAGTCATATATTTATATGAGCGTACTAAAATAGTGATTACTTCTAATTCGTTCAAAATAAGGAAAAAATACACCCTTTTTGGTTTTTAGGTCTCACATTTTCAGAATACAACCCTGAGATAGAACATAATAGTTTAGCAGATTCAGAACAAGTAACTAAACAGGAGTTCACAAATGCTCTGTAAATGAGGAAAGCATCAGACCTTCCTGCAATCTCTTGATATGTGCTAGTGATAATGAAATCTGCATGATTCATTGCGATTAGATCTGCAGTAAACTGGCAAGAGAAGTGGTATTTTTCTTCAAAATTTTTCCAATATATGTCTGAATCTGGGTATTTGGTCTTCTCCAAAGCATGGGCTATGTTGCACTGAGATGACAAAGATGATATATATTTAGATTGAAAGTTTTGAGAAAAACAATGCCTTTTCCAGTTGCTGATATCCAAAAGCACAATGGCAAGCGAAAAAAACCTGAGTGATTCCTTGTTTATGTGCAATCAAAGATGCGACTAAATTTCCATCACTGTAATTTCCGATAATCAGATCAGGTTGACCTTTTAGCTCCGAGGTTACTTCATTTGACACATCCTACAACAACATGCCATTGCCATTCTGTTACCAAAATATTGCCAGTTATACTGATAAAATGTTAAAAAGCAGAAGATGATGTAATACAAATAGTTCAGCAACAAGGTTACAAATGCTGATCCTTCCAACTCAGCAACTCAATGCCTGATGCTAATCTTTCTATTTCAGAAGCATTAGCCTGAATACTAGCACTTTCAATTTGCAAAAGATGGTTAATTCTTTATGTGCGTAGAAATTAGCATCATCTGCATAAAATAAACAAATAGAAACCCATCTAAGAACGCAGAAAAATAGAAACTTTTTTCTATACACCACTTAAATAGGTTCATCAGTTAGAATTTTGTAGCAGTTTCCTCGGGAGGATAAATACAAGATGCAATAAAAAATCAACAATTTCCCAGCTACAATAGGCTATTATTCCCGTTTTGTCAGAAGTTGCATACGCAGTCAGAACAAGGAAGGGTGTGTAACATTCTCATAAGTAGCAGTTTTACAAATAAGAATGGCCCACAGCTTAAGGATATGACCTATATGAAGCCAACAAAACAAACCTCCAGATATAGTGGTGTTTCAGGTCAACAAAAATCATCTAGATAAAACCACAGGGGGATTTCCAGCTCCAGTGGGGCTTGGAGAAGACTTTGTGTCATCGTGACAATTTTATATTGCATACAAGAGACAAGAAGAACAGAGCTAAGGCTGTGGCTTCTAACTAAGGTATCACGGGGTAGCCACTTCTTGCAATGGCCAGTAAATCTCTAGTGTAAGCTACCTTGTAGTTGTGATCTCTGTCAAAATCAATTCCATATGATCTACCGGGGGCACAAAACCAACTAATATATTTGTATATGATAATCTGTTTTCTGCATTGATAACATTTCATGTCAGAAAGTATACTTTTTTTTAACTTTTTCAATTGAGTTACAGCATTGTACGCCTTGAATTGCACTACTGCTGAAACGGATATGTGCATACAAACTTGAGGCAGACAAAAAAATTATCCATTTCAATGTTGATAATTCATCAGCTTTTACCTCTGAAAATCTTTCCAAGTAAGGCCACACATCAAATCGAGAAACCCAGTGGCGCAAAACTCCTTTTTCTGTTCTGAAGGGCACCCGGAGTATCCGTGAATGTTGTGTTCCACTAATTCTTTCAATTCGTTGATTGCATGTTGTACCGTGGGCCTCAGGAATCAACCGAGTCACCTTGTAACAAAAAAGTCAAATAAAAAACATAAAAATATAGGGTTTGATAAATTGTATTTAAAGACTTCGAAAACCAAATAAAAGACAACATTTGAACCTAAACACAGACACACAGAGAGGGACAAGTACCTCATCTACTGATATGTGGTTGCAATGTGGTACTTAAACTTACACATGATAGTCTTACATAATACAAACAAAAGCAACTCATCTACCCAAAGTTATAGCTTACATTTTTAATGGTAAATAATTTGATCAAATCAGGTCACTGCTAATTTATATACAGGAGAAATAATGTGGGATGTGGGTAGCAGAGCAGCACTTTACCACAATAATCTGAGGTGTAATGTCTAACCCTTGTTGTTTTATTCTCAGCAGCATTTCATTCTCCAAGGCACGAACTTGGTCCAGTATATACACAACCTGTGCTCAAATAAGAACATGGAAGGAACCTTTTTTTAATTATCAGTGATAAGTCTTTTGACACAAAACAGCTAAAAGGATTCCAATCAATAGCTTGTAATACTATTTCTATCTTGAAGCTTTGGATGCAGTTTAAATGGATATAATGCCAACTATTTTCAATTTCATTGTCAAAAGACATAGCAAAATCAAAGGACAAGTTCAAAATATCATCAAACAATAGATAGAGGATCTCATGGAATGCATAGTGCAATTATTAAAAATCTGTACCTGTCCACCAGTGTCTGGCATTCCTAAAACATTTGCTTGGCCAAAATAACCATGAGGCGAGAGAATCACAACATTAAAGACCATAGGAATCCTTCCTAGAAACATTTCCAAAGTCGATGGATCAGGTGCCTGAAGGATCTCCAAGAGCAAATGAATCATATCTGAGACATGTTCCACATTGTCTCCCCATCCTTTCTCCAATCCCATTTCTTGTAATCTGCCCACACCAGAGTCGAGTAAGAATCAAACGAAGGCATTATTGGCATTTGTTTTTATCTCCTATATCTATAAACTTTGAATCTAATTTTGTTTCCAATGTATTCATTCATCTTTAAATCCATCCTGTCATATGAAGATATCAATCAAGTAGACATCGGGAAAATTGCTAAAAGAGTTATTCACACAGATGAAACGAAGCACACATTAACCTCAATGGTGTCCTCAAACAATTCCTACAATATCGATATTTTTCTTGCTGTAATATCTTGAGTAGAAAAAAGAACATATCTGCAAAAGAAAAAGTTATATATTACTTGTGTTCAAACTCTGTATATGGAGTATTCTTAGGCAACTTTTTAAGATGTTCCTCTGCCTTTACCAAGGCTGAGCGTAGCTTGGTTAAACTCTGTATCCTTTCATTCAGCATCAGTTTCTGCAAGTTAAATGGCACACATTATACTTGCCCATTTCTCGACATACTACAAATGATGAATTATAATCACATAAAACCAAAGACAAATCCTTTTCTAACCAAAACAAACTTCACACCTCAGAAATTACTCTGTCATGTGCTTAGGCTACAGGTAAGATTCTTTGAATCATCTTTAGGTCACAGTTGATGGGATATCCATATTTTTACTATGATGTCAATTTGGTGCTACAAGCAATATATAGAGACAGGTTATTGTCAGTGAAATTCAAGTATAAGTAAGAAAAATAACTTTGCAAGGTAGTGGAGAAAGAGAAACATCTTCATAATTAGGTTTCCTCTGTTTTAGTTTGAAGTAGTTAAATATATAGTTTTCTCCAAAGAACTCAATTAAAAATGAAAGATGAGAATCGAGACAGCCCTGTGAATTTTTAATCAGTTCATATTCTATATCTCTAGAATAGCCAGGCCAGCCTTTGCTATTTGATTGAGATTTATTTTGCACAGAATTGAATTAAACTATCAAACTATTGAGATTTATTTTGCACAGAATCAAACTATCAAACACAATGATGCAATATATTAGCCATGGAAAGCAAATGACCTGGCCTCGGTATTTGTGTGCTCGAAGGAAATCCAGCAATGGCTGCATGCTTTCTTTATCATGGAATAGTCTTGAGGACTCAAAAATTGAACTCCGCTACCAATGGAAGATGGCCGTGTTGGGCGAGGAAAGGATGCATTGAAGGGCTCAAGGTCTAGCTCCAATACATAGTTATCCTTGTCACTGCAAAATACAAAGCTGTCATCATTTGCTTATCCAAGTAAAAATATGAGTGAATCTGTATTCTGCTTATCCAAGTAACAATAAGAGTGATCTGTATTTGGCACCTGTGACAGTATATGGAGAATATAAAAAAGACCACAACATACTGCTTGCTGAGATTTCTGTGGTGAGGAGTGTTTTCAGGCGAAATCGGAAAAACCATATTACTATCAATTGAATGTCTGACGTTTTGGATCCATATCAAGATCCATCATCAGGACCCATCATCAGGACAAGAAGCCTGAAAATTCACAGTTTATAGTATATACTCCCTATATATAAGCACCTAAAGAGGTTGGATGCATTTTCAAGCATTCATTGACAAGGTTTATTAGCTTCCCCTTCTGTCTTTTGCAATGCAGGAAAAATGTCAAGGAAATTAAAAAATATATATGATAGAAGACATCTACTATCTTCGACGAGTAACTTAACAAATCATAGAAATTATCTAGCTATGGCACTTCCAATATGTTACTGACAACATCTGCGCTTATAGCATTTGCCATCTTTATTTTAATGCACTGTGGGTTCACAATGTAAACAAGTACCTTCCATTCACTAGGTGTTCCTTGAATTCCAAATATTCAGCTACAGAGAGTTGTTCAACATCAAGTTCATCAACATTGACGCGAACATATTCCCACACACCAGGCCTTGGTCGTACCGCAAGAACAACCCATGGTGGAAGAACGATGGCCTCCTGAAACATAAATCATTTTGTCATGAGAACCAAATAAATACGCACACATTTTATGACAACCACACTGATTTTGAAATCAACTGCTCCAGGAGTTGCAATAAACAATGGAAAAAGTCTGACTATACCTGAGTCGACCTCAACACATCTCCAAATAGCCCAAAATGAAGATTTTGACGTTCATCATTCTCTCCTATTACCGCCGCTAGTCCATCTAATAGTTGATGATGCTGCAAAATCTTCTTTCCTTGTGCTACATATCTGCAAACATAAACAAAAAAATTGGCCATCCTTCAGAAAAGCATGGGACTAAATGCTCACTTGGTGTATATAAACCGTCCTTGCTGGTTTCCTCAATTCAAAGATCATACATTGTGATAAAATGATTCATTAGGGAAGGGAGGTGGGAATCACCGTGAGAGCAGAGAAACTATTTCATTGCGGTGCTCAGAGACGGTGCCCTCGACACGCTCTCGCGAACTCAGAGCACGGGTCAGCATTGCAGCAACCATATCTTCCTTTTCCTTTGGATGAAGGCCAATAACACCAAAAAAAAAAAAAAAAAGAGATTTAACTGCTATTCGCTCTCAGCTACTAGCCCCACCTGAATTCTGACTGATACTCTGATAACAAAATTCAATTATAAAAGCAGGGAAGTTCAAGAGAGTATGACGAATTAACAGAGACGCCTTCAATGACAATAGGAGCTCGGCATTGCAAGACAGGAAACAGCTCGAGCAAGAAGCGTGGAAGAACATGATCGCAGCGGGGATTTATATTGACTCAGTGGGTGCGCTTATACTGTAAACTAAACGTAAAATGTAAGCAGATAACGAACTAGTTTCGGTAGASTGTCAAATCAAGGAAGGAAAAGTGGGAAAAGTGGGTCCTCGCCAGAGGGTGGTGCTCTCCTCAATTCAAGTTTTTCACTTACCTGCCAGCTCAGCCTAACTCAGCCTATGGGTGAAATTCTTTTTGGTAAGAAAAAACTTTGGGTATATATGGGTTTTGTTCCATTTTAAATCAATTTATATGTTCAGAAAATCAATCAGACTTCTGGATTGACCGGAAATTTAAAACTATACTGCTGAAAAAATTGTCTAAAAAGTAACTTGGAAGGGAAGATTGCTCCCTAGTTAACCCACTCCTTTTGGGATSGGAGTAAGCTCACTCAGCAATCTTCCCTCTTTTCAGGTAAAAAATTTAGCTTGAATCCAGCAAGATTTTCATGGGTAGCCTGAGTTTTACATGGATTAAAGTTCCATACATTTCAGAACCTTACCCCAGGGTTTTTGTCCCATTTTAAATCAACCCAGATACTAAATGGATCCGGAAATTTAAAACCACACTGCTGAAAAAACTGTCGAGAAAGTAACTTAGAAGGGAAGATTGCTCCGGAGTTAACCCACTCCTTTTGGGATGGGAGTAAGCTCACTCGGGAGCAATCTTCCCTCTTTTCAGGTAAAAAAATGGGTTTGAATCCTGCCAGATTTTCAGGGATACCGAGTATTGCATGAATCAAAGTTCCATGCATTTCAGAACACCTTACCCCACTGGTTTTGTCCCATTTTAAATCAACCCAGATGCTCAAAAAATCGATCAAACTTCTGACTTACTGAAAATTTAAAACCACACCAACTACCAAAAAAATAACTAAAAAAAAGATTACTCCCAAGTTAGCCCACTCCTTAAGGATGATATCCCCTTTTTAACTTTTTCTTTATATTTTATCTAAAAAAATCTAAATTTTTTAAGCCACCAGCCAGCTCAACCAAAGGGTGAAATATTTTATTTTTTAGCCAACCTCTCGCCAGCTCAACCAAAGGGTGAGATATTTTATTTTTTAGCCAACCTCTTTTATTTAGATTTTATCCAAACTTTTTAGCCACCCGCCAGCTCAACCAAAGGATGAAATTTTTTATTTTTTATCCAACGGAAACTTTAATGATATTCTCTTTTCCGTACTGGGAAATTTTTAACTTTTCTTTAGATTTTATTTAATTTTTTTTAGCCACCCGCCAGCTCAACAAAAGGGAGAAAATTCCAACGGAAACTTTAATGATATTCTCTTTCCCGTAATGGTAAATTTCAGTTAATTTTTACGTTATCGTGGTGTGAAGTGTGGTTTAGAATGATATTTTTCTTTTTCATGATAGGAAATTTCAGTTATTTTTTACAATAGATTGGTGTCAAGTGTAAATCTGCGTGCACATTAAAGGTAAAAGGTTTAGGTAAATTGTCAATGTTTTTTACTTTTATTTTTGGTTTATTTGAGGGATGATATTTGTGATGATACATATTTTTAATTATTTAATGATTTTTCTAAATAATCATAAATTATTTAATTTTAAGTTTAGAGTTAAGTTAAATATTATTTTGATATATGAGATTTCTTTGTTTGTGGGACAAGTGATTCTTTCTCCGTAGTAATTTAACTATTAAAGTTTATTTATACATATTTTATCCTTTCTCCATTTTCTTTTTGAATATTTTGAAAATGATATATTATTTATTTTTTAAGATTTATTTTATTTTATTTTTTATATAAAAATGATCGTATAAAAAAATACAAACTTCATATGATCATTAATAATTCATTAATAACTATTAAAAAAACTTAAACTAAATCTAACAACACATACATTTAAAAAATAAATAAAAATTCAAAATCAACCATAATAAATACATCGAGTATGGAAAATTTACCCCAAAATATAAAATGATAATGCTATCCTATCAATCGAGTAGGCACATTATCATGTACGTTAATCTTTGGCCCATTTTTCACTTGATGGATGAATTAATGGGTGTTCTATCAAATCTAGGTGCCCTACATGTAGAAATAATTTTGGGATTGGGTGGTTGGATTTAGGTAGGTAGTGAGGAAGAGCAGATCACAAAAGTTTAAGATAACATTCAAACCATGAATTAAATTAGCATTTAGGGGTTTATGCACTTTATGCACTTTATGAAAAATGGTTTAGTTTTATTTATTAAAGTTAGGATTGTTTGTATTATGATTAATATTATGAATATGCTTTGTACCTTTTTGTGCAATCTAATCATATTGTGAATATGTTTGTATTTTTTTTTGGAATTCAATTATATGAAAAAAATAAAAATTCAAATAATTTGTTATTTTTTTTTAAGTTTTAATTAAAATTCTTTTTGTGCAATCTAATCATATTGTGAATATGTTTGTAATCCAATTATATGAAAAGATCAAAATTCAAATAACTTGTTATTTTTTATTTATTTTTTAAGTTTCAATTAAAATTTTTAGGACATGTAACCTTGGGGATTTTTAAGTAAAGTTGAGACGGAATTACATTGAGAATTATCGGGATATATTTTTATTGGTCTAGATGTAGATTCCTATTAACTTGTCAATAGGCCAAGACTTAATAGACTTTTATTTGGAAGGTTTTAAGGGAAATTTAGAAGTTGGTGGTTTGGGTCTTTAATATTTATGTGAAAATTTAAAGTAATTTATTAATTTTTGTTTGGTAAGAAAATGAAATTTTTGGACTATTTAGGGGGGATTTGACTTTTAAGACGAGTGGAATACATGTAGGAAGAAAACAACAAGTATTGTACTAGGATATACATTAACAATGGTGAGATCATTCATTAATATTGGTAAGAAAGAAAAACACATTTACCAAGGAGATCAAACAATTATCTAGAATATGTCAACCCTTAGATATATGGTAGGGTGGAAGTTGGTTCGTCAAATTTGAGTTGGCAAGGCTAAGGAATTGGACAAAGAACTCAATGAATGCAATTCAAATTCATTTAAATTCATCACTCAAATATAATGGTTCACTTCTAAGATTTTGCAGTGAGTTGTATTAGACAAGTTACTGTCCGGATATTCCACAATGGACATTTTTGTTTGTTCACGTTTCAAATCCAAATCAAGATTTATCATCAGGGAAATGAGCTAAGTTGTAGCATTGCAAGATCTATTTTATTAATAATTTTGTATGGATGCCAGTTCTAATCCTAAATTGTAGTCAAGCTAATTATAATTTAGTTGGTTAGGGTGGCAGGAGCAAGAGGGGTTCTCTTCGGCCTTGGAGGAACTACTAAACTAACCTACTCTTGGAGCCTAGGACATGCCCCCAATAACCAAGCTAAGGCCTATGCTTTACTCCAAGGTATTGTGTTGGCAAGCACCTACCATATTCATAGGCTTATCATTCTTGGTGATTCAAAAAACATTATTAGACACATCTCCTTAGGGTCACTTCCCCATGATGCGAGACTTTGTTCCACATTCCATAGAATACAAAAGGAGATGCAGAGGATCTCACTTGTTGATTGTTTTCACATCTTCTAGTTGAAAAATTCTCTTACGGCGTTGTCTAGTTATTCTACGAAATGACTTTTTTTGTTGGAATCCAGCGATATAAATTTACATGAATCACTATTTTTAGTTGTTCAAAATCCATTTCTGAATGTAGAAATGGATTCGATGTGTTGAAAACCCTTGGGGCACTAGGATTATACATAAATAATCACTCAAATCTACAAATCTAACAATTTCTCGCCAAATTTCGGGCAAATGTCCCCGGAAAAAATCATCATTTCGTAAAACGTTTAGCCTATGACATTCTCTTACTAACCATCAAGCTAACCTAACTACTAAGGATAAAACGATGATCCTTTGTATTAATGGGCATCCTTGATATAATCCCATCCCTTAATGGTCTCCCTCCACTTAATGGTCATGTTAGGGCCCCTCCTTATGGATTCAAGTCATGCTTTTGGCCATGCAGTGACATCCCACCTCCCTTTAATTCCCTTAATGCCTTCCTGTCTGGCCATAGATTTCATTCTCCTCCCACGCTCGATATGAGGTGTGTGTGGAATGTATCTATCTACCGTGATCTTCTCAATCGTACCAACAATCATGTTTGTGAGTGGGTGTTGTGCGTCACATGATGGGTCGTTATGTCGTTAGCCACCCATGTTTGGACTACCTCTTATGGATTTAAGTCTATCGTTTGGGGATCAATGTGCCTTGTGTTTATTTCACCTTGCCTTGTTGTGATCCTCTTTGGTACTCCCATTCAATGTATCCCTTGGCGAGGTCTGGCCCAATGGTGAGGAGGGGGCCAAGCCACCAGAACGAAAAATTCACCTAGTTAGAAGTAGATGTAGAAGAATTTCAAATCATGGTTCAAACATTGCAAATTCACTTTCGCAGCGTCTCTGCCCAGGTGCTCACAATTCTAGAAATCACAACACATCAACATCAAACACTCCAACAACTTCAAGATGAGTGTTATGCTCTCAGGAACCATCTTAAGGATTTACTAGTATGCTTTGGTCCAACTCAGTTTCCTAAGTTGTTTTTAGTGCACTTGGATGAGGCTTTTCCCTCGAAAGCTCCTCCTCCTCTCTCAGAGTTGAATTCTCCTGTCTCGATGTCTTCACATGGTGCCCCTGGTATGAAGGGTCATTTACTTCCTATTTAAGTTGGATGTATTTTTTCTGCTTCCTTAGTTTAGGGGGTTTTGTTAGGATCTATACCGTTAGTTTTTTCTTTGTATAAAACCACTCTTTAGAATTGTTAAACTCTTTTCTCTGAGGAAATTTTTGTAAACCGACTGAGCCCCCTCTGACTCTTCTCTTTAAAATGATGCTACTTTTGTACATTTGCTGCGTGTTTAGACACAATTTTACCTAATACAAAATCTCCCAATTTTTGTTAAAAAAATTTATAATATAGTTGGCATAACTATTCTAGTTGTTTGGTTGGTTCTCTAGTTAGAGCTCTAGATTAGTTCTTTTTTTTTTTTGACAAGAATGGGTAGAGGGATTTGTATTATAAGGTGGACTAGCCACTAATGCGTTTACAAAATGGTAATGCTGCACTGAGCGACTGCCTGTATGGAGCTTATCAGTACTCTTGAATACACTAATCTTGGACCCTTACATACAAAAGCGACTCATTAAACCTGCGATTACAGACTTATTTAATGCCTTCAATTCTATACAAAATGTCAAGTTGTTGAAGAAGAGATGAGCTCGCTTTAGACAGAGCGATTGGATTTTTTTTGGGATCCTTCTTCCACTCGTTGTTAAGCTGGGACATTTTAACTTCCAACTGTTTTATTCTTTCCTCAAACTCTTCCTTTGGATGCTTGAGTTCTTGATGCAGCTTGCTCAGTTCTTCTGTAAATCCGAACTTTGCAGTGGTGATGTCTTGTTCCAGCTTCTCCATCCTTCTGCCTGCTTCAGAATCCAGATTCTCTAGAAAATCCAGTTGGAACTGTAACATTTGTTATAGATTCTCCAACGTTGAGTCCATAATCTTCAACCTTTCCTTCATGCTTGGCTTGTTACTGGAGCTTGTTGCCATTTCTTGGTGCTTCCGCTTCTTCGCGCGGCCTGCTTCTTCAAGAACGAATGCAGAGGAGAGATTTGCGTGAGACTGCCTGGAACCTGTGGTTGCGCCTTTGATTTAAGCTTGCCTTCCCTGGCCTTCATCATTTTGTCCTGGTTTGCTAATATCAAGAGGTATGGCCGGGGAGTTCCTCTATCCCTTCCCTGTCTGAGATCCATTCTCACTTGGTCCTTCCTTTGCCCCTTTCGGCCAATCGTGCGACCCTGAACTGACTGAGCCTGATCGCTTTCATTTTCGTCCTTTTCCCCTCTTTTCCGCTTGCAAATTGAATGTGGGTTGTATCTCATGAGTCACGACAGCTCCACGGTGGACAACGACT
Source organism: Picea engelmannii (assembly GCA_009831015.1). Lineage (NCBI taxonomy): Eukaryota > Viridiplantae > Streptophyta > Pinopsida > Pinales > Pinaceae > Picea > Picea engelmannii. The sequence goes on along the minus strand of ML783529.1, from coordinate 677,381 downwards.
CGTTTAGATTCAAGTTTCCTGGCTCCAAGAGGGCACCTATGTTGGCTTTAGCATCCGCCTTTTCATTCAACTCTCTTAACACATGGAATATCTTATATGAGCTGAAGCACCTAAGAAGGAGTTGGATTTTGTCCAAAAGGTTGTTAAGTTTCACACTTTGGGTTTTGGAACGATGGATGATGGCTCTAATTACCAAAATGGAGTCTCCTATTATGACCAAGTTCTGGATCCCATGCTTGCTGGCTTGACGCAGTCCCTGCCATAGTGCCATGGCTTTTGCGTAGTTATTGGTATCAATACCTAGACCCAGGGCGTATCTTACTGTTACTTCTGCATTGGGGCTTTCAATTATTCCTCCTCCACCTGCTAGGCCCGAGTTTCCTTTTGAGGCCCCGTCGAAGGACAGGATATAGGCCTTTCTCTCTGTTTTCCATTTGTCAAACTCATGTTTTCCTTTCCTTATTTCCCAATCCTTTTGGTGTTGGGGTTTAGCTGTGCTCCCATTTTGACATTGAATTCTAAACTGATCCAACCAGAGCTCTTCCACTTCTTCTAGCTTCCCACTGTATTTTAATAAGTAGGGGGCGTTTTCTCTGAAAAATGCCTGAATCTTAGCTACCACTATGGGTGCGCTCCTTTTCTTGTCCCTGAAGACTCTGTTGTTTCTTTCCAGCCATAGTCCCCACAGGATAAAATTTGGGAGGACTTTCCACAACACAAAGGCATGGATTCTTTTCTGTTTCTGGAATGGGTATAGGGAGTCCCATCATTGGAGAATACTTTTGATGTCTTGAGGACGGTTGATTTCAGCTTGAATTCTGATTGCCAACCTCCAGACCTCTTCGGAATAGAAGCAGTTGAGGAGGAGGTGATCCGAAGTTTCTTCAGCCTGTTGACAAAGAGGACATCTGTAGGAGCCCTCCCAACCTTTTCGTTGGAGGCTTTCCCCTGTTTGGATGTTATTATGGGAAAGAGTCCAGATAAACATATCAATTTTGGGAATAGACTTGGACTGCCAAATAAATTTCCAGAGGGTCGGGTTCGATGGGACGTTGGGGACATTTATAGTGAGTCTATAGCCATTAGTTGTGGTGTAGGGCTTAGAGTTCTTTCCCCATCCCCTCTCATCCTTCCCTTTTTTTTGAGGGGGGATTTCCCCTATAGACAGAGCTTAAGAGTGCTCCAGTCCCCTTCTAAATCTGGGGGTATGTTGCCCACTCCCCACCTTTTCCACGACTTGCACTTGTCATTCCCCCAAATTGAGATGTCGAAGAGAGTCTTTAAATTTTGACTTTCCATCCACTCTTTGAGGTGCCACAGATCCTGTCTCAAGTCTAGAGGAGGGTCTCCTAAAATTGAATCATGCCAGATTTTGATTTTCCTTCCATTTCTTGGCGCCTAGGTGAGGCGGGGGTTGAAATGGGACATGGCCTTTTTGCAGAGGGTAAAGATAGGGGAGCCTTTAGACTCCTTGCAAGGGTATTCTAAGCATCGTTCTCTTGACCCCCTAAAATATTTTTTCCACAGTGCTTCTTTGCTCCAGGCTGATTCACCGGTGACAATATTCCAGAGCAGTTTTACCCCCAATGCCAGGTTCTGTACTTGGGTTTTTTTGAAGTTAAGTCCACCTTCCAAGAGAGGCTTAGAGGTTTTTTCCCAGCTTATCAAGTGCATTTTCCTGCCTGTTTTCTTTCCGCCTTTCCACAGGAATATTCTTTGCAATGATTCAATTTTTTGAATCGTGGAGTTAGGGGCTAGAAGCAGCGAGCTCTGATAGATGGGAACGCTGGCCAGAACTGACTTTATTAGGACAACTTTTCCTGCAAGATTTAGCCAGTTCGCCCCCCAAGAGGAAATTCTCTTCTTTAGCTTATCAATTAGGTGGTTCCACTGTGAGGCTCTTAGGCTAGCTTTGAAGATAGGGACTCCAAGATAATTAAAGGCCTCCCAGTTGGTGTGTCCTTCCATCCCCAAAACTCTAGCTATTCCCAACATTTCTTTAGGCGTAATATTCCAGCTATAAATCTTGCTTTTTTCCTGACTTATTTCGCTTCCTGAAACTGCAGCATAAGAATCTAGTTCCTCCTTAAACTTCTTTGCAACTATTGGGCTTGCCCCGCCTAACAGCAGGGTGTCGTCCGCAAATTGAGCATGATTTATGTCTTTCACTCCTTGCGCTATTCTTAAACCATGTAGGTTGTTTTGAGCTTTGGAGTTTTCCAACTGATAGCTTAGGACAGAAGCTTGGATTGCATAGAGGAGGGGCGAGAGGGGACACCCTTGTCTTAACCCTCTGGAGGCTTGGAAAAATTTTGTTACTCGTCCATTCACCATGGGGGCTATCCACGGTGAACCTATACAGGGTTTAATCCAATTTACAAAAGGCTGATCGAAACCAAACTTTCTCATTACCTCGAATAAAAAGCTGTGATTGACTCTATCGAAGGCATTGGCGAGATCAAGCTTTATAATCATACCTTTGTCTTTCCTCTGGACGCTTGAATGAAGGGGCCTCTTGAACTAGGATGATGTTGTCTGCAATGTTCCTGCCTTTGATGAAGCCTCCCTGGTTTTCTGGGATTATAAGAGGGAGGATTGTTTTCACTCTGTTTGCTATAACTTTAGTGAGGATTTTGTAGTTGGTGTTGCAGAGGGAAATTGGCCTGAAGTGATTGAAGCTGAGCGCTCCTTTCTCCTTCGGGATAAGTGCCAGGAAGGCCGAGTTTGTGCTCCCCCCCTAGCTTGCTACTCGATTGCGATTTCCTTATCATTTTTGTGAGATCAGATTTGATTATCTCCCAACTCTATTGGTAGAATCTGGCAGTGAATCCATCCGGTCCAGGAGCCTTGTCCGGATTCATTTGATCTAGTGCCTCCTTTATTTCCTACTGCGAAACTTCCTTCATTAGGCTGAGATTGATGTCCTCCTTTATGAGATTTGGGATGATGGAGAGAGGGTACCGATGGGGATCATTGTCTTCCCTTTGCGTTTCTGAGTAGAGGGCTTCAAAGGTTTCGAAGGCTGCTCGCTTAATGCCTTCTGGGTCTGAGATTATGATATTTTGGGCCTGAATTTATGTCACTGCCTTATAATGCTTCCTTGCCTCCGCTTGCTTATGGAAAGAGCTAGTGTTTTTATCTCCTTCCTTCATCCAAAGGCTTCGGGATTTTTGCCTCCAATAACATTCTTCCTCCCTGCAGGCTTTATGCCATTGTCATTGGAGCTGGTCTTCTTGTAGTAAATATTGTTGTGTGATCTCTTTGTTTTCTATATCCATTTGATGGTTCTCAAGGTGCCTTTGAGATTATTTGCGTGAGGTGGTTGGATCTGAGTGTCCTTTTGCACAGCACTTCAGAGCAGTCTTTAGCCTACGTAGTTTCTCTTCCCAAACATAAAAAGCAGATCCTTTGACCTTGTTTTTCCACACATTGTATACTAGGCGAAGAAAGTCTTTGTCTTGAATCCAGGATGGGTTGAATCTGAAAGGGATGGGTCCCTGGCCTTGATCCGTTTTAAATTCTAATTGCATGGGATTGTGATCTGAAGTGCTGTGAGGGAGGATTTCTGAGGAGGCTATGAGCCCGAGACTCAAGAAGGAGCTTTGGACGATGAATATGTCCAGCCGAGCAGCAACATGCCCTGGTCCTACCCTTTTATTGGTCCACGTATAGAGACCTTTGACCGGTTTGATGTCGATTAAATCCCAGGCTGAGATTATGTCTTCCACCCATTCTCTAGCTGGGTCTCTTACTATAGATCCCCCTCGTTTTTCCTCCCGAGTCAGGGTTACATTTAGATCCCTTCCTAAAATAATATTTTCTAGATCATTTTTTTGTAAAAGGTCTTGAAGGGTTTCCCAACAGTTCTTTTTTTCTTCTATATGTTGTGGAACATAGATATTAAAGAGGCTTACCGTGTATCCAGAATCCTTGTGGAGGATCTTGGTGTGTATCCAATGCATGCAAGTGTCTGAGCTAATGAGTTCTATTTTGGTGGTGTTCCACAGGGTGCAGAGCCCTCCTGACGCGCCTCTGGCGTTGTCAGTTGATCCTTGGTTGTTATTCCAAACGTTCATTGCAACTTTGAGAGAGTCCTGTTGACTCATCTTGGTATCCTAGATAAGTAGGATGTCCGCTTTCGAAGCTTTGATGATATCCTTGAGAGCTTCTTCTTTCCTTTTGCTGCCGAGACTCCTACAGTTAAAGGAGGTTAACTTCATTAATTACCTTGGGGGGGGGGGGGAGTGGCCTCCTTGGGAGGCTTTGGTTAGCTTCCTTGTTTGCCTCACATTGATCAGTTGTTTGATGGTTGGCTATGCACCTTTTAGGATGTCTTTGTAGGTTTCCTGATCTCTTTCTGCTTTTTTGGATTTCCTTCCTCTTCCTGGTTTCTTTGGGGTGGCCCAGGCTTCACTTGCTCCTTTCGAGTCACTTCTGGACGAGATCTCCCCTTCCTCTGTGCCTTGAGTCGGCTCAATCCTTTGAGGGGATTTGTTTTGTTCCTCTTCTTCTGTTGTCTTTTGAGTTTCTCTGTCTTCAGGAGTTTGGGTGCCTCTTGCTGCTTCCCCTTGGGCGTTTTTGCTCGGCTCCTCTAACTCGCCTTCGATTTCCGGAGCTAATGTATTGAAGCTGTTTGGGTTCTTATCTTGCATTGGGGCTGACTTTTCTCTTCTTGGACCTTTTGATTTCGGTTCCCCTTTCCGGGCCTGTTGCCAGCCTTCGTCCCCTACTTTTCCTGTATTTAGTTTTTTTGGGCAGTTTCGTTGGAAATGGCCGTATTCATGACATCCTCTGCATTTGAACGGGAGTTGATCGTAATCAAGATTTTGATGGTGGTGCCAATCCCCTACTTTTAGTTTTACCGCTTCCGGCAATCCTACCTCTAGTTCGACTTCCACACAAATCCTTGCATAGGAGTACTGGTCTTTTGGGTCCACTTTATCGATGTAATGTCCCAATCCATTTCCGATAGCTTGGAGCGATGAGGAATTCCAGCAGTGTATTGGCAGGTTCGGGAGTCTTACCCAGACAGGAATGTCTTTCGACACTTCCGAGGCTGGATCAAATCTTGGGGTCCATCGATTCAGATAGAGCCCCTGTGTGCCCATGAAGTACGACCTTTCTGAAGATTAGATCTCTATCCTCATGAGAGATGAATTCAAAGATAAAGTATCCTCTCCCGACCGCATAACATGTTACACTATTTTTTATCAACGACCTCTAGTTCCTTTGAATCCAGTTGTCTGTTGTTCTGGTTGAGGGCCAGAGACCCATGAACTGACCTACCAGGCTGCGATCTGAGAGGGATAGTGCGACCTTCATTGGTTGATCTGGGGGGAGGTCGATCTCCGGGACGTCATTTAGATTCTTTACGAAGCTTGGAGTTTCTAAGTGAGGGGCCTTCTTGTTGCAGGCTGCGACTAGTTTACGGAAGGAGGAGGTTGGGGAAGGAGGGGGCGGAGGCTCCCCTCCGCCCTGGCCAGTCATGAAAGAGGCTGAATGTGAACCCTAAACTCAGATCGAGAGCTTTTTCCAGAGCATCCAACACCATCTCAAAGTATCATAGCGTAGGTCTCGAGTTTGTTTAATGTTCCAAGATTAGTTCTTTTGTTAGTTGATTAAAGGAACACAATTCTCACTCACCTCAAAACTTATGTACCTATTTAGGGTTTTTTGGGTTCTTAATTATCTCTATGACCTCCCTAAATCAATATTTATAGTAATGGTTTTCCTTTGCAAGAATTTTTTCATCTTCCAAGGAAACACAGTGCTTAGTCTTAACTAGAATTCAAATTCATTAGTCAAGTAGAATGGTGTTTTCAAATTATTTTCTTAAGTAGTTGTGAAATTGTTGTCTTTTAAGTGGTATATGTATCAATTGGGAAATTGAAGTCATGGCTTATGGCTTGTGGATGAAGTCCTATTTTCTAGCATGAGAATGTGATCCTAACTTAGCTGTTAGTGGTATTATTTATATATGAGTTAAATTGCTTGAAAAAATTGAACTCCTTTAAGATAAGAATGGTGGAGAATAGTCTAGTGCAAATTTTAGAATAAAGTCCTCTTTGTTGTGAAATTAATGAGGATATATTGTTATTAGATGATTGCATGCTTGAAACTACAAGGTATGACCATGAAGGAATGTTGTTATTCTTATGTGCTTCACTACAAAGAGCTAGAACTACTTGAAGTTCAATAAGATTTGGGTAATTTTATTCCTTGTAAAACCATTTCTTATTATTATGATTTTCTTTGATCTAAATGAATTGTTTATAGGAATTTCATTGTAGATAGAAAGTCCATTCTAGAGTTGTAGCTATGTGTGGTTTTATTTCAAATGTGGATCGAATGATTATGCATGTGCTTGTGTAACTAAGCATGGATGACGTAGACCCCTACCTCAGCTTAAGCCTGTTGATCTCCTGGTCTAAGGATCTCTTGTATCACTGAGCCGAAATGGATCTTCTGGTCCACTACTAGAACCTCCAAACAATTAAACCATAGGTCCTTATGAAAAACCCCACCTGTGCAAACTAGCACTAGGCGCAAGCTCTTCTCCCACGCGACCAGGGTGCTACAACTGCGGGCCAACTCAACGTCACTTTGCACCTCGCGATTCGGGAATATTGATGTGATGGAAATTCGCCACGTCAACCTCTGAAACTTCGAAATTCGAAAGGGGCTTAGTGAGTGCTAACCCTCTATTCTATGCACGCAATGCGACCTTCCCCTAGGAACCGGGTCCCAGCTCCCAACTAATCCATGATTTCGTGATTCAGAGAATTACCAAACAACTCCTCCTTCCCTTTCGAATCCATGACTCCCGATATCCGATGACCCAGATCTACGGTCCAGATCCTCCGCAAATCAACGACTCAGATCAAGTTGACAATTCACCTTTTTTTACTCTGGGGAAGTCTTCACCTTCGTTTCCCCGATTCCTGATCCCCAAAATCTGTCTGACCCAGATCAACGACTCTCGACACGCCAAGATCTGATGGTTCAGATCTCTCTCTGTGAATTGGTAATTCGCACTTCGGGGATTTGAAAACCAAGGCTAAACCTTGTTCTCCCAACTCGTGAAACCCGATCTCTCGAAATGAACTGGCGGTTCAGATCTAATTTAGATCGACGACTCCTATCCCTCTTGAGCTTTTAAATGCTGGATGAATCTCTGCCTTATCGTCCTCGCAGCTCTGTTCAATCCGATGGTTCACGTAAATTCGACACTTCACCCTCGAAGTTTTCCACTGTCCGTTCAAACCTCAATGAATCTTGGCCAAGTAACTCGAGATCGATTCTCTGAAATTGATTTCCCCAGGCGACTGCAAATTTCATCCTCCCTTTGAATTTTTCGAATAACGCTATCCTTCCTGAGCTTGTTCCTCCCGAAATCTTTTGGATTCTAAAGAATCCTGCACGCACACCTTGCACGTATTCACAATAACTTTCGGTTATCTAACGATTCCTGCTCTATGCACTCCTTGCAACAAAGGATATTCAACCACTCCGTGAGTTGAAGAAATATAGAACTCTCCTCAACCTGCGCACTCCTTGCATGGCTCTGTGCCACCCTTGCACTTATTGCTGGTATAAGTTAACACTATCCCTCCTGAGTTTTCTGAGGTAAAACTCAGAAACTTGTCAACGCACTCTTTGCGGACTCTCACTGCATTCCTCACAGGTTTTCTTAGGAATAGAAACAATTTTTGCCTCCCAAAGTTACAGGAAACTGAGGAAGGGTCCCTAAAGGTTGACTGGTTCTTTTGTTAAAAGATAACAGATTCTGCGTAACCGGGGCAAGCTGAGGACAACCTAAAGCTTGCCAAGCAAAAGAGGACAAAATACTAACGGACACACCTTCATCTATCAGTGTCTGAGGAATGTCTTGACCACAAACTTGTATTGTAATCTGGAAAGGAATGTGAAAGGGAAGACGAGGTCCAATTAGCACACCCCAATTAAAAAGGATGGCCTCATTACTTGGAGGAGGTTCCACGGGAGAAGGAGTAATGCCCCCTGACATGGTAGATTCTGTATCAACGAGAAAAACATGGGAAATATCGGGTTTACTCTCGAGCAGGAGAGTAGGATCGAATGATAATGAAGTCAAATTGACCACTTGGGTTTCATTCTCCAAGGGGAGAATGGGGTCGACGGGTGGAAACATATCGACCTCTTTGGTTTCACTCTATAACGAGAGAGTGGGATCAACCGAGGAGGAAATCAGATTGACCACTTGGTTTTCACTCTCTGGCGAGAGAGCGGAATTGATCGAGGATGGGATCGGATTGACCACCTTGTCAACTGGTTCAACTAAAGACATGACCATATTGACTGCATGATCAACCATACTGATCGATGAAGGAACGAGATTGATCATTCCATCAACTACAGGTGGGTCGAGAGTAAGCTTGTGATAAGCAGCTGGAAGTTGAGGTTGGGAAACCATTGGGTCTTCTAGTAATTTTGAGGCTTCGTCCATACGAGGTAAAAGGTGAGTTAGATGACTCCCTTTGCATAACATACACAGGAACTTGAATCTACTTTTCTTCTTCCAAACTGTATCGCGACTAGTTGATGGGACGTCATCAACATGTTGTTCAGAGGCTGACAACACGGGTTTGCGAGGGTGTGTAGACCATGCTTCTACAACCTTGGATAAACCAGGGCAATCCTTAAGAATATGGCTACCCTTACAAATCCTGCAAGGGTACTTAGGCTTACAGGTTGTTTGGGTGATCTTGGCATCATCAACACTCCCAACACGATTATCAGTAACTCGTTGTTTTCCAACATGTCTAGCAGTGGTTAGAATCTTAGACCCTTGTTTATTTTTCTTCTTCTTAATATTCCTTTTCTTCTTCTTCGTATCCACTGAGTTACTAGCTTTAGGGATTTCACTCGGTAAAGAAGATGAAACAAAAGAAGACCTTACAAGTGAAGAAGGTGAAGAAGATATTACTGGTGAAGAAGGTGAAGGATCAACATGAGGTTGATGTTCTTGGGGGAAAATGATTACAACTGAAGCACTAACTGCATTCAAGATTACCTGAGTGTAAAACAACCATATCGGTAATCCAATTGTGAGACCTGGAAGGCTCAAAGTAGCGATGTAAGGAGGACCAATGTTTTTGTAAGAAGGAAAAACAAAAGGTTCCCCTGGAGCAGGGGTTCCTTCATTGGTCATTTCGGGAACCGATGCCATTAAAATAAAGACCCAAGCTAGAGTCCACTAGGGAAAACAAACAACGCATGCTAAAATTCTAGGAAGCAAGAAAGAAAACAAAACATTCTCACAATGAATGCACTAGTTGGTGATGAAATCCAACGTCGCAAGAACAATATAAGAAGGGGATGAGATAGAGCAGGTGGAAAAGTTACGTTGACAACCTGCTTAATGTACCTACACCCTGGTGAAATCTCCCACACATAATCATGGGTATGCCCTCCAAGGAGCCCGAGTGAGTTTGGCCAACGTCGATTCCAAGTACCGTGAAGACTTTCCCCTCCACAGTCACCTTGTGTAAAGACCCTAAAGAGATAGGTCACTAAGGTTACCAACTACAACAGTGATGCCTGGGGAGACAATCGACAGTCTAATCCATGCACAAAGGTAGGGTATCTAGCCCGAAATCAACTCGAAAGGATTCCACTCATCATTATGGGTATACCTTCAAGCGACCCCCATAATACACACAATCTCTACAACAAGACCAACAAAGCAGGGTGAGTAACTCTGTTAGTCTTAATGCGACCTCAGGTTTGACCCTTGTGTGAGAAGGGCTTCCCAGGACAAAATGTAGCAATTGTATTTGAACTCTCCCTATCACAAGACACTATGTTTGTTTGCAGCTTTGGAAAGTTATCTTTCACACCTATTCCAAAGCCCTACAACTAATCTAATGTAGGTTTGCTACCAGAAAATATAAAAATGTCTAATCAATTTTTATAAGCGCTTTATTTTTAAGGCTGTTGTTACTTAAAAGGAGGATGGCATGGACAATATGGTGTTTTGACCGACTCTAAACAATGAAAAGAAATGAGAATGCAAATATTTCACTTCTATGAAAGCTATATTACGAGAAGGAGAAAACGTTTATCATTCCTAGATGCACAATGTCCCAAAATTTTATTAAACTCATCAATATCAAGATTCTCAAGAAATGAGCAAAAGAGACTGTACACCAATACACGATTCATGGCCCCCCCGGTCATGAGGGGTTTTTTTTTTTTTAAATTCAAGACTAAAAAAATGCCAAAAACCATGCAATTTCGCTACTTCAAATGAAAGAATGCCCCCAATCTAATATAAAGCAAGAAATTAAACCTTTTTCGTTTTCAAAGATAGCTAAAAGCAATAAGAAATCGATATGAAACAAAGAAACCCAATTTTTTTTCCCTTTTAACACGAACTATTCAATAAAAGAAAAAGAGATTCTTTCACCAAACAATTTTAAAAGAAAAAAACAATGCTTTGTAATTGAAAGACACTCAAAGCAAGAGACTAAATCTTTCAAAATCAAACAAAGAGAAGATGGATAAAAGAATTTTTAAGACTATCAAACAGACTATAAACAAACTATAATCAAACCCAAAAAGTCACCCCAAAACCTATATCACAGATCTGGGCAAGAAAAACCAACAAAAAATCAATTTTCGCAGGCTATCAGGCTAACGCAGTGCAGTGATCCTGGGTTGCCGCAGGCTAGACAAAAAATACAGTGCGGAAACTCTGCATTGTGTCAAACAATAGGGTGCGACGATCCTATATCATCGCATTGTCCCCCAAATCAGGGTGTGGAAATCAAAGTAAAAATGAAAAAATAAAAAGTAAGAAGGTTTTTCCAGTGTGGTTTAATCAGTCAAAGAGTCAAGCTGGATCTCCCAGTGACTCAAAAAACATAATCCAAGCAATCAAAGCAAGAAAGCAAGGAAAACTAGGAAAACAATCTGTTCCCTAGTATGGTCGCCAATTTTGTTATTGGGCTAATTGTTAAGTGCGAACACAAATCAATCCCCCTGGCTTCACTATGAAACTAGAACAAAACAAGACAATGTACTACTCTTTCCTTAGATTTCAATTATCAAATGAGAAATGGATCTAGAACATGCCTTTTAAATATTGAATATCCGACTTCACCAATGCAATCCAATCTCCATAGTAAGGCTTATGGAGAAATATCTGCAAAGGAACACAAGCCAACGAAGACAAAAATAATAGAGTCTATTTGATATAAAACTATGTATGTGATCAATGAATCATACAATATGAACGAATAACATTCATATAGGAAATAAAAGTATATCTGTATTAAAGAATGTGGATGAAAGATACAACCAGATGCCTTGATGTTGTCAGGTTCCTTCCAATAGTTCCTTGCGTCTCACATACTTCTAATCCACGGATTTTGAGGTTGTAGATCTGATAGCTACTCACAATCTATCTTGACAAAGCAAAGCTCAAAGCCACTCTAACCAAGCTAACAATTTCAAGCCAAATTTCCAATTTACAAAACTCAAGCTCAAGCCAATCTCAATCCAACTAACTTTCTCCATGAGAGTTCCTCTCCTTTTATAAGTTGAAGAGGATAAGGCGAAGAGGTTAGGATGATCCCACTAAATCATGAAAATGAGTAAGATCCAAACCGTTTGGAGGCCACCTCACCATGTAAGCTTCTCCTTCTAGAAGCATCAAGAAGATGCCCATTTTTCCCACGTACAAGAATTTTCGCACCCTAGCTATAGTGCAGCCTGCGGAAACTCCGCAACCTAGCTTTAGTATAGCCTGCGAAAACTCTGCAGCCTAGCTTTAGTACAGCCTGCGGAAATCATGCATTTCCGCACCCTGCGTATAGTGCAGCCTACGAAAATCCTTTTTAATAGGGTTTTTACAAAGGAAAATACAACTTCTTCTCTCAGTAAAAGTTCTTCCCCCTTCTTTCTTTAGGAATTCAGGCCACTGACCCCTCTGAAGGCAACATATAGGTTTACATCATTAACGATCATAAGGGTGACAAAAATAATGTGTAACACTAGCCACTGCAAGTCATGTTGGGAGTGGGAAACCAACCTCTGTTAGTGATTCTGGGAGAAACCCACAGACCACTGCAAGTCATGTCGGGGGAATCGATATTGTTGAGAAGCCTGGATGAATAGGACATAATCCCAATTTCCCTTGTAATATTTGCAATGGATGTCACCTTACTCATATGTGCCCTGATATTCCAGAGGTACTAATATTATGGTCCTTGTATGAATTACCTTCTAGTTTTGAGTCATCTTCAGTTTCTCAACAACTTATTCAGACATTGGTTGATGAAGTGGTCAACCTGATGCAATATTCGACTGAACCCACTCTCATTTTTGGGGGTGATGTGTCTCTTGACCATGTTTTCTGGCATCCTATTCAACCAGTGGTTGAGGAAGTGATCATGTTGATACAATATTTGGTTGAACCCACTCTTCTCTTGGAGAGTGAAGAGTCTACCAAAGTGATTGCAACAATGCAATATTTGGTCAATCCCACTCTTCTTTTAGGGAGTGATGCATATTTTGACTATGTCTTTATCATTTCTAGTTCAGTACCTTTTGAACAAGGGGGAATTCCACTCTCTTTAAGTACGCTCCCTTCAAGTCCTAGGATGGTTTCCTTTGATTGGGATGATATTGTTGAGCCTCTCCTTCCTTCTTCTGCACCTTTCGAGATAATGTTTAAATTTAATTCAACAAGTATTTACCATTGTATCATAGATGAAGGAGCCTCCGCAAGTACTTTATCCTCCTCAACTTGGCAAGCTTTGGGTTCTCCCAATCTTGTGTCAGCTACCGGTGAGATGGTGGCATTCGACATAAGACCTAGTGAGTGTTTGGGGATTCTTCCTCATTTCCCTATCACATTAGGTGGGAATATTGTCCTAGTCAATTTGTTAGTGGTACTACGCCCTTTAGATTTCAATATGCTTCTTGGGCATGATTATGTGTATGCTATGAATGATGTGGTGTCTACACTCTTTCGTGTGATGAATTTCCCTCACAACGAAATAATTGTCACTATTGATCAACTTTCATCTAATAATCACCATGCTAATTTGACTTTAGCTCTAGTTTCTCCTTTGTATGTTCCTAGTGTTTGAGTATACTCTTCCCCTCCATGGGTTAATTATGTGGCGTCATATCCTTGGTGTTCAATTGTTTCTGAGAAAGGATATTTACAATCATGTTTTCCTTCTCAAGACAAGGTCTCAATAATTGATCAAGTGTTGTATCCAATGAGGACACATGAGCCTTTTCTTTCCCCTTTTGGCCTGATTAATCTAGCACTTCCTCTTGAGTTTGATATTATTGTTTGTGAGAACTCGAGTCCTGGTATGTGCATGTCATTGAGTCCCAGTTTTTTGGATTTTGAATTTCCTTCAGATGAGGCTATCCTTGAAGCTATGATGATGTATTTTTTACCTCTTCTTGAATTTTAAGCTTTACAGGTTGGTTACAAAAGAAAACCTTGGCCTGAGCCTAGTAATGGGATCTACCTGAAGAAGTACTATGCATAATCCTTAAGGCTGTGTGATGATTTGTACATATTGTACTTTTAGATTTTCTTGTTTTCAAGTTCTGTATTCCATAGCACATGACATTATCAAAGGTTTCTATATTTGATTTATTAAATTCTGGGTGAGTTTATTTTTTCTTATATACAAGACTTTGGAGACATTTTCTTTGGTTCTTTTTTGTCATGTCGATCCGTTATGACATGTAATGATCTAGAAACTGAAATATAGGTTTCCCCCTTCATGAATTTTTTGCATTATCCATTTCCTGTTTCATTTTGCATTAGGATCAACCCCACTGAGTTGTGACATGGAACCTTCTTTGTTGTTTAGAATTTTTAATTCGTATGGTAGAGCCTATTGTTCATGGATTCCCTAGTTAGAACCTTGTTGAAATTTTGGCGCTCATGCTAAAGTACTTTCATAGGCTCGAGAGCCTTATTTAGTCCCACCATGAATTTGTGTTGAAGCCTCATATCTTATTCTCATCCTTATTCTAGCTAATACCCTATGGGGATCCCTCATTTATGTGTTAAGTTGTGATACTACATTTCATTCCACTCCTTGCAGTTTTGAGCCTAGTGTCGTCTTCAACTTGTTATCGTTTAGCCTCTTATGCATTCTCATCAGTTGCTAGCATTGCAATCTTTTCCTTTGTGATTTTACACTTGTATCCCTAGAGGAAACATTCCCTGAGTGCCCATATTATGCACATGTTTCCTTGCATCGAGCATAGGTATGTTCCTTACGTTTGGAACTATTTTGATGTCTTGTGACACTCGTTTCCTCCACTATATTATATTATTCTTTTACTATTTTTTCCAGGCTTTAATATATGAAAAAGACAAAAAAATCAAATTAAAAAAAAAGATGTGGGAATGGGTCTTCTTTTCTATTATTGGTAGCAATCGAGTCACCTCTAAACAAAGAAAAAAGTTTTGAGTCTGGTCTCAACAACTTGGGTTTAGTATGGATTGATGAAATTGAACTAGTTACATAGAGTTCTTACTCCTCTAGATAGTTATTCTTCTAGTCACTATGGAGAGTTTGTCATTGCCTCCTACATCACAGAGTTATGTCAATGTTCAATTTTATTTCATGCTGCCTAAGTCACATATTGTGTCGTGTTCTTGTTCAGAGGAAGTTTTATGTTGTGTCGACTATTCTACATAATTATTGGCTTTGCAAATTGGCATTCACGTATGTCAAGTACTTCTCAGAATAAAAAGTATATTTGTCCTATACTCATGGTGGTATGGAGGGTCACCATTGACTTCCTGCTGGCGGGTTAATCTATTATCGACTACAACAAATTTCTCTGATAGTTTGATCTATAGTTGTACCCTAGATCTATTTACATCATTGATAGGTGACCTTGTGCTCAACATATGACATTCCATCATTGGTCACTTACTGAGTGGTTTCCCTTGTGTTCAATGACAAGAAAATTATTCACACATTGGGATTCATGTAGTACCTTAGACTCCATTTGTCTCTATTAGTGGTTTCCTCACCTTTGTCGGTGGTCTCCATTATTGGATGTTATTCAGATGTTCTCTTTCATACGCTATTTACACCTAGTGCATGCGGGAGACGTACTTCAAGGTGGTCCTTTCAATTTTTTTTTGAGTCCTTACAAATATTTTGGCCTTGTGATACTCCTCATGTTGGTTTATGGGGGATTCCTTAACTCCCTCCTTCCAATGGATCTATTCCTATCAAATTAAACACATCTTGCTTTGGGACATGGATCTAGAGTCATTATTAGTACCTTGAGGCTTGCAGTCATCAGTTTCAGGTTTCCCTCACTATTGAAAGTGGGAATACATCAATGTCCCTTGATCGATATATTCCATATTGTACTAGGTACCTTGACGCCCATTATCATTATCGGTGGGTTGTCTCTATTGGACATGGTGTTATGTTGTCATTGATGTCAACAAGGGTTAATATGGATTTTTCATCCAACCAAGTACCCTGCTATACCAATTGTAGGAATTGACAGTAAAGAATGAAGAACAATGTTGATTGTTGGATCAAAATAAGAGCATGATTAGATGGTAAAGAACGAAGAACAATGTTGATCGTTCGATCAAAATAAGAGCAGGATCAAACAGTGAAGAATGAATAAGAATGTTGATCATTGGATCAAAATGAAACCACAATCTGATGACTCAGATATTTTTCCACGAGTCTGCTAAGCACCCCCCCCAAAATGGCTAAGTATCATATTCTATCGGTCAGACTCATGTCACTTAAAATTTTATAAGTGTTGTTCATTATGGAGGTAATTAAAGTTGGGCGTGAATTTTTATGAAATCCGAGAAGAAATATTAGTTCGCGAGTCCCGACTCTGGGAACCCAAGAATAATCACTTAAAAATTTTCTAAGTATAGGTTCATTTTGGAGGTAGTGGAAGTTGGGCGTGCATTTTGATGACACCCGAGAAGACATGTGAGTCCACGAGTCTGAGAGTCTGTGAACTCGAGAAGAATCACTTAAATTTTTTCTAAGTATAGGGTCATTTTGGAGGTAGTGGAAGTTGGGCGTACATTTTTATGACACTCAAGAAGACATGTGAGTCCGCGATTCTTAGAGTTTGAAAACTCGCCACAAAAAATAATTCTAAGTAAAAATCCATGTTTTAAATGAACGAGAACCATCCACTCAATGGTTGATTAAATCCAAACCGTAGATCTGTCTAAAGCACCTATATAAGCCAGGTTCGTCTACTCAACACTTGATCATATCCGAATTATCGATCTAAATAAATGCCAAGATAAGCGATGAAAAGGAAGACATGTGAGTTTGCGAGTCCACAAACCATCCACTCAACGATTGATTAAATACAAACCGTAGATCTGTCTAAAGTTCCTAGATAATCCAGGGCCATCGACTCAACACTTGATCATATCTGAACCGTTGATATAATTAACACCAAGATAATCCCTGTGCGTGGTTTCTCTCGGTCACAGACCAGGGTTATATGGAAACCATGAGGCAACGAAGGGTTAAAATGTTGGATAACACCTGGTTATAAGGTAAGGTCACCTGGTAAATAGAAAAAGTTCCCATGGGATAAAAAACGTAAAACAAAACTTACGTATTCCTTTATTAGATGTTGGTCAAAACGTTTGGTTCTATGAAAAAGGGGCCAGGAGATTAACACCCATCCATATGAACAACACAGGAAATGTACCAGTGAGCGTTAAAATTTTTGAAATTTGTTTATTAAAGAATTGAGAATACAACGAAGAAGTGTGAGATTGAAATAAAAGGGGTTGATCTATCAAAGACTAAGAGACCTGATCAAACAAGGAAAAAAAGGGTTTAAAACTATAATTAAACAAGTTTTTGTAAAATAATAAAGTAATTTGTCCCTACATAATAATGTTAAGTTTATGAAGAGGCATGGTGAATCAAAGCTCTTTTTCAAAGAGACACAATGATTCAAATATCATACACCTATTGGAAGATTATTTAAACATAAATATATGATGACTGGAAAATTTCTTTGTGGTCTAATTCAAAAGATCAAAACACATACAGAGTCTAAGGAAGAACGTAAAATATTCACATGAAGTGAGGGTGAAAGGGAGGAGCAAGGGAGCATTAAAGTCCTCTATAGGTTGAATCCTGAAACAGGGAGTTGGGCTTGAAAACAAGAAGATTGGAGTCCTCTACAGGTTGGAGCCTGATATACATGGAGTTGGTGCTTGGAAAACAAGGTATTGGTGTCTCCTTGAGTTGGTGCTCAAAAGAAGAGAGATTGGTGTCTCTTACAAACTGTAACTTGTAAATGAAATATAATTTTTATGAATGTTACTTTTAAAATTCAGAGTTTTGTACATTCTTGTTGATAAATTGTTATAAATTAATAAATAATTAATTTAATTTGAGAAAAAGAAGCAATAGTGACTCACCCCCCCTTTCAGTATTGAACACCATTCCAACAATTGGTATGAGAGAAATTTCCTTCACCACATTCTAACCACTTGAATAAAGATTCTGAGAAATCCAATGGATCAACAAGAATGAATGTTCTCCAAAAGAGCACCATTGTTCAAGGGAAATGATTATGAATTTTTGAGTATAAGGATGAGAAGTTATCTGATGGCTCCTAGATGTGATGTTTGGCTATCTATGGTAAATGGTTACACTGCAAAAACTACTGCAATTTCAGATGCTGCTACAAAGAAACTACGCAATGATAATTAAAGGGTTGTTAATGCAATTCTGGGTGGATTAGCAAATCCTGTATTTGTAAAAGTGATGCATTGTAAATCAACAAAATAAATTTGGGACAAACTTAAAGTCATCTATGAAGGGGATGGAAAATTTTGTTAGGATATTTATACACTTAGGAGTTAGTTAAGATCTACTTGGTCTAATATGTCGTTAGGTAAAAGTGTGTTTCTTTAGTATGCATTAGTATGCATTTGTAGTTAGGAAATCCGACGGTCACGATATGTTCCCGACATA
>ML783529.1:632880-653025 GCA_009831015.1 Picea engelmannii | reverse complement strand
CCGCGTTGGCTGGGGCCGTGGATGTTTCCCCGTAGGGGTTTTACCACGTGAAAACATCGGTGTGTTGATATTTGATCTGGTTATGTGAGTGGTTACTGAAGGTGTTCGTCCTCTGTTGGAATACCTGTGTTGTCGAACAAATTTAAGCAAGAAAAACTTCAAACACACAGAGGGTAGTTTGAGAGACTGAAGATGAAAATCACTCTGTATTCTCCTGATTCAAAGATCACATTTCTAGTCTTTAGGTTAATAATAGCCTGATTGTCAAAAGCCCAATCCAGACCCAACAATGTTGGATATGGTGAAGTGTTGTCTACTATGTCAATCACTTCAAAGTCTGCCATGGTGTGCACACCATCTAGATCTAATGGTATCCTCTTCAATCTACCAATCAACACTACTATATGTTGATTTTCTATCTTCAATTGAATAGGTGAATACCCTAGTGTAGGTTCCCCCATAGCTTCCCATGTCTTCTTAGGCGGAACATTCACTTATTTTCCGAATGTTTCTTCTTCTTCATATGTCTTATTCACACATGGGGTTGTGGTTTCCACATTATTTCGTATCTAGAATGGAGATACAACTTCTTCTGTGTTGAACCCCTGACCTATGGTTTTCCTCTCATATGTGGCACACAAGATTTCCTCGATCTGCCCTGTCACACAGAGATCCTATACCTCATCCTCATCACTGTCCAAGCCCTATTGCTTGGCTACTACCCTCTTTTCCTATTGATCTTATATTGGTAAAATTCATTTACTACATTTCTACCAATTTATTTAGAAGAGTAGTCAACAAAATCTTCTTTCAACACTGGAAAACTAGGAAAGGAATGATATGATTTTTCCTTGATTTCTTTAGTAGAAAGATCTATTTTAGCCTTACAATCAGAAGAAATACCTATTGTATGTTGAATATTATTTTCAAACTCCTCACAACAATTCTCAAATAGAAATTTAGCTGAAAAATACCTTTTATATTGCTCATTAAATGCAGCATGGAAATCTCTTAAGAAATATATGTTGGAAGTAGGTAGAGAAAAGTACCATTCTCATGCATCACCTTTTAAAGAGTACATGAACATTTTCATCAACACATCCTCATGATGTAGACCCAACTGATCCATGCATTGATGAAACTTAATGAGATGTTGTGTAGGGTTATCCTCCTTGTCTTCTTTGAAAGTAGAAAGGTAATCCATCCATTTTGACGGAGGAGGCACTAGATTTGGAAAACCAGGGATAGCTAAAAAATTGAGAGGTGCAAACCTCCATGCCAAGATAGCCTCCATGGCCTTTGTCGTCCTGAATAAGTGAAGTTGGAAACATATTCTTCCTTCATAGATTGCAGTCTCTAGGTGAATGATGAAATCCAAACTATGTAACCATCCCTTGTGCACCATCAAAGACTGGATCTATGCTTTTTCGTTCTCCCAGGGAAAATCTTCAACTTTGTCCCCAACAAGGCCATAAATGTTAGCACTAGAAGTCACACCTAGAATGTTGTAGGTGTAATCTTAATACCCATCAGAATTTGTAGGTTTGTAAAAAGGTAAGGTATTTAAATTAAAGTGTAATGAATGGATGAGAAACTTGGTTTTAAAATATCAACACAAAAGTTCCACAAAACGTACTCCAGCAAGCAAGGCTTGAACAATCTTAGATCAATTTTAAGAATATCAGTGAAAAGATGGAAGACTGAAGGAGAAAATGAAATACATGAACCAAGTTACATTAGGAACTTTTGGCACACATACAATAGAATTATTACTAACAAGGAACCTCCTAGTCAGCAAGAAGATGTGCTTTGACAATACTTGCACTAACAAATGGCAGTAAAACAGTCATTGCATTACATGAATACAAGTACTAAAGATAAATCATTTATCAGTAGCTAACATCAAATAAAGAAAGGAATATAACATGTAATAGTTGAAAAAGGAGTCGATCTTCAATTATCCAAGTGTCTTAAGTCTGTACATACATAATATGGAAACTTTACAGTCTGAAGCAAAAAAATGAGTCTCACATAAACCACTTGAACCTCCTCTAGGAGTCACATCACCCATTAAATAGAAATTTACATCAAAAGTCCCTCTATGATTTTCCACCTAGATCATGCATAGGATTATGTTCCTTGGAGAGGCGTGGAAGTAGAAAAACAAACATAAAATTAACTAATTGCTAGATTCTAGGAAGTTGTTGGTGATGATAAATGCAACTGCAACCAACTCATATTTGGAGATTTAGTGGAGCTAGATATCAGGTACAAGTGTCCCTTGATGTCTAATTGCTTCCTAGGAAACCATTCGAACCTCCTTTGACAATTGGAATCCATCCCATAACTCGAATTTATCAGTTTGTTAGAGTTCACGACAAGTTCACATTAAACATTTTCACTTTCAGCAGGTTCGCAATGCATCTGCAGGATTTGTTGCGAACTTTCCTGTACATGACATTTTTTCTTTCTTCTCACTACAATTGATGTCAAAACATGCAAAGAATCTCCGATCCGCTGGTAATTCCTCCTTTATGGGCCTTCTTCAGTTTTTGAGCTTCTATGGCAAGTCAAATAAGAGTAAAACCTCTATGATAACTACTACCAACAGACTGTGTGATGAAATCTAGTGAACTTAGGGTTTTGTTGCAAGTAGGGTTTATACCAGAATAATATTGCAGAGGGTAAAATGTAACTTGAATCTATAAGATTATATGAAATGATGACAACCTAAGGCTGAATGAAGTCTCAAATAGTAATACATTTGAAGCAACTATGCAAAACAAAGAATTTGCAGCGCTGATTTAGTTTGCAACAAGTGGGTTTGTAGCCAGGGTTTTCATCAAAAGAAAATTGCAGTTCATAGATTAGGTGTGAGATGATATTTTTTTAATGGAATGGTGGTACCTAAAACCTGAGTGCAGGTGAGGTATGCTAGGGTTTCATATTATGTATGAAACAGGGGATTCATAGTGCTAACCAATTTGCAACATCTACAATTATGTAGCAAATAGGTTTCTTAAATGATTGTAATGGTTTCAAAATGATGGACTTTGAGTATCAAGGAATGGTACCTAGTATACTATGTTTAAACCTTGTTGTAGAAAGTTGAATCATCAACCCAAACTCACCAACAACCGCTACATGAAAGTTTGCAACGCTAACAGTCTACAACAACTACCTTTATAAATGAAAATAGCATGAAAATGGTTGAACCTTCCTTTTGAAATCGATTTTTGGAAATGATTGATGATGACAAGGCGCTAAAAATGAGAATCCACCAAGTGCCATGTTTTCTAAATTGTGATTATGTATTATTTAATGCATGAGGTGTTTTTGAATTGTTGTTGACTTTTAGGAGAGTTTGCAACGAGTGGGATTTGACAAGTGACACGACACTTAAATGGTTAAGTGGATCTTTAAAACCTTTTGTACTACTGTTTTGGAAAAAACACTTGATGGTGACCTTCAAAATATGCATACATGACCAATACCTTCCCTCTCTACCAATTATGACAACCACCATCATGACATCAAGACTTTTGTGACTGTACTCTGGTCAGTTTTCTTGACTCCTGTACATCCTATGTGTTAACAGGGTCTTCTGTTGTGCGTCACTCCTGCTCTTTCCATTATATCCTTGGTTTGTTCCTCATCCATCATAATGGGGTCCATTTCTTCCTTCTTCTGGCCTCTATCCAAAGCCCTCTCCATATCTTAGATCTTCCTTAGGGATTCCCCCAACTCCCCCATGCACGTAGAGTGATTTAGTTGTCTGACTCCATTGTCATCACTCCTTTATCATGCAATAAGATCTTGATCGACGTGTAAAGTGACCTAATGTACCTTCCTCTTGGTCCCTTCAAGAATTCCTACTTTGCAACAGTATATGACTTCGTTGTATCGACTCCAAATTCAGTAATGAACCTTGCAATAATATTTTCTAACCAAAAATCCACTATGCACGTGAATCTATTATTAACTCTTTCCAAATACACAATATTCTCAGTATTCCACTCTATTGGCCTTATATGATTAGTTGGATGAGTATCCTTCAACCTAAATATCCACTCCTGTAAAAACTCCGGAAAATAACAGAAATATGCCTCATGCAAATCAATAAACACATACCTTTATAAATATTAGCGTGGTGTATACCTAGACCTTCTATTCTCTATCTACACAAACTCGAGTTGATTTGTCTCCAACCATATTTCAATCTCTTTCTTGGTAGGGTTCCATGGCCTAAACATCCATTTCTACCATTGCATTCTCTTCATCAAATCCCCTCCAATATGATCTTCTAAGTTCCAACCGTCAATGGAACCATTTTTTGGATGCATGGGCTGACGTGGGTTCTACCTTAGTTCTCCAAAAAAAACCTAGAAACCATCAGCCCCTCTGGTAAACCAGCAGGCAACACTACGTATAGAGTGCATAATGCAATCTCACCCGAGATGGCTTATGGGTGATTGCAGGACCCGAATTTCTACATTCATGGAAGGGATGGCAATCATGGGGATGTTAGACCTTGTTTCTACCTTTAATATACATCAGATTTTCCATTCTAATACATCTTTAATCAGATCATCATTCAATTAACCCTTCACATTCATTCTGTAGTAAATATCTAATGTGCGTTGTAAATTAACTTTAATAGATTCATGTATTCATTCATTCATTCAACATAATGAGCATTGCAACACACAAAAACCACATTCTACACATTGACATAGTATTTTATCGTGGTTCACCCCCCTGGGCTACGTCCACAAATATTTGGCATTCTATGCTTCTTTTTTCATCTTCATTAAAATAGTGTGCTGAATGCATTACATCATAAGTTGGTGATGGTGAGGTTGACTAGTGTCACACCAAGCTCCCCAACTTGTGACCTAAACCTCATTTACACTCCATAAGTCTCCAAAAATGATACAATCCAATATCCACAACTCTCAACCAAAAACTAGTAACTGCGACTCAAAACTTAGAAAGGTTCTCAAAGATAATTCCCAACAGATAGTCCATACCAAAAAATTATCCCCTATCTACCTCATACATCATATATTTATACTACCAAAAGTGGGTAAAAAACCTTTACATCATAACCCAAAATCCTAACCCTAATCGATTAGGTTTTTCCACATAATAACTCCTTTTGCGCGACTAGTCCTTGATCCAACTGTTCCTTGCTTTGACTCTTCTTTTCCCCGCACTGATTTTCCTTCTTTCCTGGAACACACTGCTTCTTTGGTCCATTCCTTAGCTTCCTACCTCGTTTTCTTCCCTCTTTCTTATTCCTCAAAATTTTCTCCCAAAATATCCTGCTCCAACAACATGCTTTCATGTTACACAAGCCCAAGCAACACTGTTACAAAACCAAAATCATCTTCTTCATGATGCACTTGAGAAAAAGAATCTTCGACAACATTCTAAACCAATCCTTGTTCATAACCCTATTTTCGAAGATGAAGAATATGTTGGTGTTGATTCAGGCCAACATCCAGTGCAAGAGAAACTCAGTGAGCCACCTTTAGATATGAATGCAGATGAAGTTCAACTTCCTCTTTCCAAGAGGATCATCAGACCTTGGGAATAAATCAGGAGAAACAAGCATAGAACATGTCTCAAATATGAAAAGGATGTCACCTTTCATAATCTGGATCACACCAAACCAATCCAGTTTCAAATTGTTGGACTACTTCAAGAAAGTTCATATTCACCTACTCCAGTTCGAGAGAAGATTCCAATATACCAACATTGTCAGTGAGTTGGCCACATGGAATATCATTTCTTTGATCTTCATCCTTGCGAACATTGTGGACAACAAAATCATCGTTTAGATAAGTGTTTCAAATGCAATACATTTGCAAGAGTAAAGAATCACTATGGGTGGATTCCTTCTTGAAAATGTTCATCAAAAGTCAAGAAGATATGTCAGTCATGTTGACGAATCTAGTCTCGAGTATTGAGCCACCTTGCAATGAAAGGATTTGCATATTCTCACCTTGTACCTGATAGGGGGGAACAACATCAATGATTGATAGTCAGGCTTCTAGTTTCGAAGTCTTATCAATCAAATAGTAACAAGAGAGCATGATTGGTTTATGGTTTTCCTTAAACCACCACTTAGTATAAGACTTTCAACTTCTATTAGGCAATGGTTTGTGGTTTCTCTTAAACCTCCACTTGGTAGAATACTTTCATCTTATTCTACATCACAGTTTATGGTCATCTTTAAACCAACATTCGAGAGCAGTTCCAATTCGCAGAAGAAATCAACTTCCAGCTTCTAGCTGACTTAGGAAATGTTCCGGGAACCATTGAGCCTAGATCAGGGTTACATAGTTTGTAGTCATCCTTAAACCACCATATGAGTTTGTGGTCATCCTTAAAACACCATAATGGTTTTTGGTCTTCCTTGAACCAACATCACCATTTGGTTTGTGGTCATCTCAAAACCATCAGATTCAGAAAGCACATTCAGCCATCAACAACTGCACACTTCTAGATTTCAGCTACCTACTTTTAGATATCAACTCTCACCTTGGACTCACATACACCCCTTAGGATTAAGGGGGGGAATGTTGGAAACATAATCCGTTAGGCTTACCAACGAGACAAAATGTGAACCTTCGTGTGTGTACGAAGAGTCATCGGGAGTCCAAGAGACCCTGGAAGATGAATCCAAAGGCCAAGCTCAATGTATATATACATGTATCATACTGATTAATAAATGCACTTCACTCCTTATCTTATCTGTTTGTCTAACAAATATGACTATGATGCGATTGCATCCCATAATCACCACCTGTGTGGAAAATCCTAATTTTGGTCACTAATTTACCTCAGTCGAGCACAACAGGGGACTCTCAGCCTAATAAATCGGTCATGGTCCAGGTAACATATCAAGAGTTGGGTGGCTAAAGGAGGAATGCACGGAAAAAATGGACCTTGAAACTCACCCCTTCACGAGTATGTCCATGTCTTATGACGTTGGAATTCTTGACTTGGATTATTTTGGATTCCTATTTCGTCAACTTCTAAGTTTCAATGTGAAAATGATAACGAGGATTTTTTTGGATTCCTACCCCGAAGATCCTAACTTAGACTAAAAACTTCTTTTGTGCCCCTCCTTTGGAGGATTTAAATGAGTTTTTAATGGTTGATGTTTTGGTGAATCAGGATGAGGGACTGGGGTCCTGGACCAATTCCGTTGAGTTGATGGTGTGCTTTAAAAATTCCCATAGATGACTTGAGTCTTTCTAATCCTCCCAAATTGCTTGTGAGCGCAGGGAGGAGAGCATACTTTGACTTCAATTACCAAGTGGAAGCTTTTGTGTGTGGTGAGTGTTTTTGTGTGCAAGAGGTGAAATGGTGTAAAAAATAGTTTAATAAGTTTAAAATGTAAGATTTTAATATGTGGACATTGTAGGGTCCTTTACAAGTCTTCTATAATTTTAACTTACTAGATGTTTTTAGACAAAACTTGCATAATTCAAAATCCCTAGCTAGCTAAGAATGTGGACATGTGGGTCCTTACTGTTCTTTTTAACTCCCTGGGTAATTGTTTACTCTAAGAAAAATTGAAACTATCCTATATTGTAAACAATGTGGAAATATTGATCCTTACTAATTTTTAACTTCCTAGGTTGTTGTTTACTCTAAGAAAACTTGAAACTATCCTAAATTGCAAGCATTTGAGCACGTATGGGCCCTTTACAATTTTAATGATTTTTTGTTGATGATTTTATGAAAGGGATATGGAGCTTCTGAAGCCACTCTTTTCTTATTTCCCAATATCACTCGAGGGAGTGTGAGGGAAAGAGCATAATAGGGGCATTGTAATCAATTCCTAGTCCCAATTAAATGGTTGTGGTTGATAAAGAAAAATTTAACTAAGAATTCAAATGCTCTAAATAGCCATTCATGTGGCAACAAAAGGAAATAATTGTGGTTATTTTTAGATCTTTTAGTGTCTAGGTTTGCTAATTATCTATGTAGGAAAGAACTCAAAGCATAATCCTTCTGCTTTACAAAGTGATGAAAATGAAATCCTAAAGTCTACCGGATTGAACCAAATCATACATATTTGAAATCAATGGGAAACATAGATCTATGTGAGTTGTGGAAGTCTCGGTCCTGTCTCGGTGCCAATAGTGCATGTCTGTTTCTTCGAAAATCGCGTAGACACATAACTAGAATTGGCCGAAAAAAAATTATGAACTAAATTCTCCTCATCAAAGGCTTTGTTACTTAGTTTGAAAGCTCAAGGAGGCCGATTTCTAGACCTACACACACACATTAGTAAGAAGAAGATTTCTAATGGCCTAAATAGAGAGAATTTTGATTCTTCCCAACGGAGTGGCCAATGTTTTTTCGTTGGTTGTGTTACTTGGGTGAGCAAAAAACCAAGCACTTAAATACCTTGTCAAGCCAGCAAGGCACCACAGTAAAATGTTAGTTGGTTAGTGGAACAACAATAAAAGTAAACAAGAAGTAGACAAGAAATGAAAATAAACTAAAGTATACATAAGCTACAACACATAAAAATAGCAATTAGAACAAGTTGAGATGGCCACCAATGGATAAGATTGCATTAGTAACACCATAGAGAAAGGCAGTGAACTTATGAGTTCCCCTCTTCCTCCTTGGCAGGGTCCTGAAAGTCCCCAATGTAGAACTTCTTCTCCTCTTACAATATGAAAATGGAAATGAATAATTACAACCAACTTCTCAAGATGTGAGAATATTGGCCCTTTCTATGGATATTGGAATGTTTCTATGAGAATAGTGGACTCTTAAGAAGCAATTTCAACGGTATAACAATACACATGAACTCTTGATTTAGTGCACACCCCAAGCTTGTATTTATAGGATCCTTTCAAGGTTTTTCCAAACTAGTTAGCAATGTGAATAGGGATCCTTCATGTAGGTACTTCCCCTAGTCTTCAAGTGGTCCCAATTCTATTCTTAGACCTAGATGGGAAGCCTCTCATGGTACACCTAAGTTGAAGGTGCATGAGATTTGACCGAGGTCATAAATGAATCATTTTCTTATGTCAATGTGAGTTTCTATGATGACAGTTGTGAAACCCACACCATTAGCATGTATTTGAGTTTGTTGGATTGCGTTGTTTTGTGCAAATAGCACACAACTACCTTTGGAATCTTGTGTTGAAATCCAAGTATCCAATTTCCATAGTTTTGTGACTTTGCTAAATGGATACTATTAATGTTGGAGGTATGTTGTTTGGTCTGTTACACTGATGATTTCCTCATCCATCACATGTATTGTTGTGATCAATTTTTTTGGTGATAACAAAGGCTAAACATTTTCTTTTAAAAAACATGGTTATTGCACATCCAGAAGTCTATTGCATACATGGCAGTTTATATAGAAAACACATTTGATTGTTTATTAAAGAATATTAGCAAGGCTCTGCCTCTATCAAGTGGTTTGGTATTTCTTGTGCACATAAGACTTGGTTAAAAATATTGGGAATATTGGTATGGTAATATATGGAATAATTCAAATAATTTTTGTGACATAAAGTTAGACAAATATTCACGAACATTTCAAATAAAAATATTTCATGTTAATTCACAAATTCAACTAAGAAATTAAAATACAATTGTTGATATTGTTTGGTGCTAAGTTTTTAATTTTGATTTCACAATTAGAATAAGTTAGTGGTTATTCAAGCATGAGAAAAACATTGTGCATCACCAGGTAATCACAACCATTGAGGTACACTAATTCCAAGGGCATAAAGTAGGTGAAATCACTTTGACTTTCCATGCTAATACTTTTAATTTTATTATTATCAAACATCATCATTATTATGGATATACTGGCTAATAAATATTTTTGATGCAAGAGGTAGTTGAAAATAAAAGTGCCATTGATGAAAAGTGTAATTTGTGAAGGTAGTTGTGGAAATGACAAGAGATTGGAACTTGTACAATGCCAAACCTAAAACGACCAAAGCCATGTAAGATCACAGTGAAGAATTTATATAAATATGATAGTGTATCTAGATTAAAAGAATGTGGGCCCACCACTACTTAAGATAAATACAATGGGTTCTATTGACAATTTGGGAGTGACCTTCGCCAACTGTAGGGATTCACACCAGTGAAAATTCCCAATTAGACTTCTCCTTGTTTGGTATAGGGAACCCATTTGGAATATTGCCTGAAAATTAACACTAATTTGGGGTTTATGTTAAGAATCGAGCACAAGCAAGACGAAATAAGAATTGGTAGAAAAGGATTTATGCCATTTTATTGCACATTGAATTGATCTCATGATATGAATTTATAGTACATGGATTGGAACACTTCTAGATCTAGATCTAGATATCATTGACAACTCATCAATGGATCATGACAACACCTCATCAATAGATAAGGTTTACAACTCATATCAATGTGGTCTTGGAATTTATGATTGTATCTAGGGACTTACAATCTAACATTCTCCCCTTCAATCACAAATCTAAATAATAGTACTAGTAAGGAAACATTAATGTGTATCATCTTCAATATGAAATTGTTGAACTTAACTTTGATGAAGATATGCCTAAAAAAATGCCAATATCTGGAAGTGAATAGTTGCCAGATTAGAACATTCCCATTCTATTGATTGATTTTTTATGAATGATAGGACTTCGAATCTTGAAGCTTGACTATCATCATTGATATCTAATATTCCTCCTTGTTAGGTGTAAGGTGAGAAGTTTGTTGAAGTTGGTTGACAGGATCCAAGCTTGAGCTTTGGATTCTTCTATTCTTCAATTATTCATGGTTGAATGGATCCAAGCTGGAGATTTGGATTCTTCATGTGGTGGTTTTTTTGGTTTACCACTAACCATCTTCCATCGATACTTGAACAATATGGTGGTTTTGGATTACCACTAACTAAATTGATTTGAATAATGTGGTGGTTTTGGTTTACCACTAACCATCTTCACTCCCCCCCTTAAGGTGTAAGAGAGTATATTTTTCATTAATGTGCTCCCCCCCTTGAGGCGTGGAGAGTACCATCTTTGATTCATGTTTTAATTTTAGAGTACATATAGAATTGTATATGGATTGTCACCAAAATCATCTGGAATAGTTGTTTGAAATAGTTTTACTGTTGTCATTTCTCCATGCAGCTATGGCTTTATCTCTATCTTGATTAGACGGTAAGACTGATGTAGCTACATTACTTGTTGATTCCAACTCCATGAATTTATCCATCCATGTTATGGGACTTATCGGTAAATGCAAACATAAACATATCTCCCTAGATCCACCTAGATCTAGAACAAAACAAAACAAGAAATGACACTTTCGATAAGCTCTAATCATTGAGTTTACTATCAAACGAAAGATAAGAAACATATTGTTTAAATATTGCTTTCTCCCGTTGTCGTCGTCCTAGCTCCACTCTAGTGCTCCTGTGATATCAGATCTGTAAGAAGACACAAACCAACCATAGTGAAAGTAATATAGCATACTCAAAGAGAACCTATGTATGTGATCAAGGAATCATACAATAAAATGAGATGAATTTTATGGGAAAGAAACATATCACTGTATTAATAATAATGAAAGTGGAGATTACAACCGAAGCCTTGATGTTGCAAGGTCCCCTTCCGATGAATCTTTTCTCCAACACACACTTGCTCCAAACTTGAATGAAGAAGATCCACAATGGCTTGTTGAACTAAAATGAAGCCCTCAAGAATGACCCAATGCATAATTCTTCATACAATCTCAACCAATTCAATCTTAATTTCTTGCTTAAACTTGCTTAACCTTTTCCATGATAAATCCCTCTTTATATAGGGGAAAGAGAGATGGTTAAAGATATTAGGATGATCCCACCAAATCAGGGAAGCGAGTAGGATCCTAACCATACAAATGCCACCTCATATTCTAGAATATCTCCTTCTAGAACTTTTGTGAAGTTTGACCTTTTCTTACCCTTTTGGCATCGTCGCACCCCAGCTATAGGACAGCCTGCAGAGACATCACAAACCATCTTTAGGGAAGCCTGCAATGACTAGGCATCATCACACCCTACTTATGAGGCAGCCTGCAACGACCTTCCTTAATAATGTTTTCTGGAAGAGAAAGCCAGTCACCTTTCTCACGAAGATAGGTTATTTTGGGAACATGAACACATTTTTGTCAATAGACCATTAAGGTGACCAAAATAATGTGTAACAGAATGTCCCCCAAAGTATGAGGCTAGAACTCGTGATAGCCGAAATACTTTGTAAAATGTGTGTGTGTGTCGGAAACAAAAAGCGCATCAGTCGGGAACCTGCAAACAGTCAAACATCAACATAATAATATACCATTGTCCGAGGTAGGCATTCCCATACTCAGATTACAAAGTGTCAAATGAGTCATGGCCACTAAATATACACTGTGGATCCATGTCATCATAAATCGACATAGCCACCTAGAATACACTGTGGATCTATCCTTTAAAGACTTCAAATTCGAACATAGCCATGAGACATACAAAGTGGATCCATGTGTCAATACAAATCATGAATAATCCATTGCAACATGAAGCAGAATGATATGATCCAGGGTCTTCATCTCCATCGTTCCTAAGTACGAATCTAGCCATGCGATTACAGGTGTTGAAGTCGAACATGGTAGAAACCACTTGATTACTGGTCATTAATGAAAAATGTTAACAAGTGCAAGGGAAATCACCATTGATGTCAATGACTCCCAAGGTACCCCAGTGCAATCCAATGAGTGTGAATAATGGATTTGAAGTCGAACACTCGAGGGAATATCCCAATCAAGGGCCAATGATGTAAACCCACTGTTGGAAGCGAAGAGACCTGCCATTGAGGCATGTTGGCTCTAAGGCACTGAATGATTTCTAAGTCTTGTTCCTGGATAATGAGTTGAATTCGACAGGAAAAGACTCGTCACGGGAGGGACTTGATGTATCCCCCATCAATGACATGAAATGAGTAACAGATTTGAGGTAGATCAGAGCATGAAATTATTCGAAACTGACACAGGGAAGGCCGACATGGTAGAAAATTTATAACTGCAGATGGTCGACTCAATATGAAGATTATTAAGGCTAGACTTCTCTTGAACATATGAACGACATGAAAATGGTCTTGGAAGCATTGAATCAAGGAGGACCCAACATATAGACATGTGAGTGGTCAAACGAGAGACAAATGGATTTCCCAACCCAGACTCAAATGACGAAGGGGGGTGTCATGTTCAATAGCAACTATTATTGCCACTAACACAGATACAAAGACACATTTTTTCCCCAAATTTTCCCCCACCATTTCTGGCGAGTACCTCTTTATTTTTATGCAAGCTTGAGGAGGATAACATATGCTTGTTGATGTAACCTCATCCTTTGGACAAGTCCCTCGGAGTATTTTTAGCTAACCCTAAGAAGGAGTGGTTTAGTCCCATATGGGTTTGTCGATGTTTGTTTAACGAGTCCAAAGAGAGAAAACTCGGGGGTTTTTTATGTTTAGAGAATATGAAAAACACTTAAAGAGAACTCTCTCAGTTCCTTTTTCATAAATTAGTTTGATGAGACCGAACAAGTGATAACTTACCACCCATCAAACGTTTTCTTCAAATACTTTTACGAGCGTGAAAAGAACGAGGTCGCTCGACAATCTTTTCGTTTTTACGGAGCTTGAAAAGAGATTAAAGGATATTCCATAGGTGTCGTTTTTCGTGTTACCATCACGAGTATGAAAAATATGACAAAAGTATACTCGGTTACATTCTCATTGATTTACGAGCATGAGAAGGAACAAAACCTCATCTCAGAGTTTTTCCTGAAAAACTCTAAAAGGATCTGTACACACGACAAATGTACAAAAACAAAACCCAAAATATGTATCCTTGTTCAAGTTTCATTCCTAGATTTCTCATCTGCGAAAGATCAAACACTTGTAATACCATTAGAAGTCTAGGGTTTAGGTGAAGTACATTAAAATAATATAAAAAAAATGAAATGGAAAAGTGAAAAGTGAATAAATATGAGTAAAAACTCTTTTTACCATTTCATTGTTACTCCACCCAAATTCCGTTCAAAAAACCCCTTTTTACCTCAAGCTTTAACTACGGATTGCGGGAGACATGCTGGACCATTTGACGAACAAGCTCCGCAGGAAAGGTAATCTTCTCTTCCTTCAACTTTCTATGGATTCATTTTCACTTTTTATTGGTTAGAAATAGCATTTTATGTTGCATTTTTTAATTTACTTACGCCCGGAGGTCGTCGAAGGCGACCTGTATCATGCCCTGCGACGACCCAGGGTCATCGCATGTGACCTTTAAGTTACTGTGTGATGACTTCGCACTGTATGGGCTAGCTAGCCTACGATGTGTGCAAAGTAAAAAAGTTTTTAAGATGTTTCTACCAATAAAAAATGTCCAGGAGAAAGATGAAGATGCTAATGACTCTTTTATTCTCCATTTCAGGTTTTCTACATCAAATATGTTGGAATGGAGAGAAAGGGACCATAAGGACTAAGAATATTTTTTCAGTAATGACCTGAGAACAGTGAATGCCCTCCGGCAGTGTGGACTGCTGAAATTTTTCAAGATCCAGGGTATGAGGGCCCAGTTGAGACTACTGGAGTACTTAGTCCATATGTGGGACGTAGACCAACAGGTATTCCGAGTGGTGGCTCACATCCTCGAGATAGATATCGAGGACATTTATTTCTTGACCAGGTTGTCTCATCAAGGGGCTTGTGTCACATTGAAAGGTAGCAGAGGAGGTGGCGAACCTATGATCCATTACGTCAATGCACATTATATGCCAGGTGCTGAGAAACATAGCGATAAGGTCGCTATCCGAGATGTTCGGGACTTGCCTCTACAGACTATCCTATACACTATTGCACATATGGTGGGGAGCGCAGCTCCACATATGACCCTTCAGAGAGACTTCCAGTATGCACTGGAATGCATGGAACCCCAAGTTTTGAACTGGAGTGATGGGGTTCTTCGAAGCATGAAGAAATAGTTGACCAAGTGTAGGAGGGGTGACTTGAAGAAATTTAGCTAGGGGTCAATTTTGGTTTCCTTCTTCCTGGAGAGGGTTCCACACTTGCGCCTACAGGTGGAGTGGGGCATACCAACCCCACAGGATCCAAGAATGAAGAGGTGGTGTGACCTCATGGCTCGGCATTTAATTGGACCTATCGGCAAGTACAATGACATTTTCTTCGATTGGTTGAGGCCCCAGATGCTTATGGTATATGAATATGCATATGCCATCCTAGACTTTAGAGGTGATCCAGACTTGTTTCTGCTTGAAGGTTCT
Source organism: Picea engelmannii (assembly GCA_009831015.1). NCBI lineage: Eukaryota > Viridiplantae > Streptophyta > Pinopsida > Pinales > Pinaceae > Picea > Picea engelmannii. The sequence continues at coordinate 637,688 of ML783529.1, read as the reverse complement.
TAGTGGGGGAACATTGGTAATAAGTACATTTTGTTTTTTTAATGTTTTTGTAATTTTTTAAATATGAAATGTTTTTTATGTTTTTTATCCGGTGACTAATCAAAAGTTCTTTGACGATGCAGATGTGGGACCTCATCGACCTTCAGGTTCTTCTCCCATTCAGAGGCGAGGAGAGAGATTCAAGATAGCAGGATTAGCCGCTACTGATTACAAGGCTATAGAGAAAAACCTGGAGGGGCTGACAGCGGACGTCCCAGATGCCTCTATTGATGATATTCCAAGACATTATCAGTGCCACATAGTGGGCGTGACTGCATCTATCAGTCGACTGCTTCGTAGAGTACCACGGGCAGTCGCGTGTTATCACGAGCAACATCTTGATGCTATATTTGTATATGAATCCATGTGCTTCACATTTTTGACATTTTGGTCTTCGGACAAAGACATTTTTTATAAAAACTTTTATCATTATATATATATGAGGCTTATACCGACTTACTTGTTGTATATACAAAAGTGTGATTGTATTTTATAAATTTCTCAAATGTCTGTCTAACACATAATTAGCCAATGCATCTGTTAATGTATTTAGACATCTAGGAATGTGTTGATATTCAATGTAATCAAAATGACGTTCCAAGAGGCTAATTAGTAGATATACCCTTAATAGCGTAGGACTTCGAATGGAGTAGACGTTACTCAACTGTAAGACTACTAACTGCAAATCAAGGTGTACAACAAGATGACAGATTCCAAGAGACACATCGTCGATCAATAATTCGATGATTGCACTGTATTCCACAATATTGTTAGTTGCACGACCAAGGAAAACACCATGAAGACTGATCAACTCATCCGTAGGTGCATAGATTTCCCAAGCAGTAGATGCTAAGTTCTGAGTACTGCGACTAGCACCATCAATGAAGCCAATGTAGGGTAGCAAAGGCATCGATATCTGGAAACCAGGCACAACGCAAGGTAAGCAGCTGAAGGTCGAAGCCAAACAACAGAAAAGCACGCAAGAGTATGATACACTAAAAATGCAAGCTCTCATGTGAAAATGACTTAAGCATAGTACTTCTTTAAGTAAAGCCCATTTCGGGGCTCACTCAAAGGGATTCCATCATAATCGACTAGCTCATAAGCTCCCTTATCCAACACACATTTGACAATGTAAGGACCTCGCCACATAGCCTCAAATTTACCAGCCCCTAGAAAATCACGATCCTGCTCGTAAAGGAGAACAAGATCACCTTCAGAAAAAACACGTGGCTTAACATGTTTGTCGTATTGGGATTTAACACGTTTCTTCTGAGTTTCAATAACTAGGGCGACATCACGACGAGTTTCGTCTAATTGCATTAAATACAAAAGATTCTCTTCTTCTGCGGAGGTATTGGGGAGAAGTTCAACGGTCAGTTTCAAAGACGGTATTCCACATTCAATCGACAAGATAGCCTCGATACCATAAACTAGCTTGAAAGGTGTGAATCCCGTGGCAGACTTGACAGATGTCTGATAGGCCCACAATGTGGAGAAAAACATCGTGTTCCAGGTTGTCTTATGAATTCCTATCATTAGTCTAAGCATAGTAATGAGAACTTTGTTGATTTCTTCAACTTGGCCATTGGCCTGTGGGTAATAGGGGGTTGAGTTTTCATGGCGAAGACCCAACTTTTCAGTAAGTTTGGACATCATGAAGTTCCGAAAATGGCTACCGTGATCAGGAATGATATCTTGAGGGATACCAAATTGAGTAATGATATGATTGAATATGAACAATGCTGCAATTTTCTCGATGTTTTCAAATGTAGGCATCGCCTCGGTGCATTTAGTGAAGTAATTCATAGCTACAATGATGTATCCATGCCCCTCGTCCGAGTGAGAGTTACATTCATGAAGTCAATGCCCCATTTGGTGAATGGACCAATGGAAACTATAGGATGTAAAGGAGCAGGATGAGATCTTATCATGTTATTATAAGTTTGGCAAGCATGGCATTTCTGGACAACAGTAATGCAATCCTTAAATAAAGAAGGCCAGAAATAACCCGTTCATAAGATCTTTTGGGCAGTGGCATACCCAGACATGACCACCATAGGCTCCATAGTGACAGTCATTCAAAGATTTCTCGGCTTCATCGTAAGTGAGACATCGTCAGAAAATGGAATCAACCCCGCGACGATAAAGAGTATCGCTAAGAATGATGTATTGTCAAGCTTGATAGCGTATGCGACGACGATCTGTACTAGAGAGATCGGGTCGAAAAGTTTGAGTCTGGAGATATATAATGATATCTCCATACCATATATCATCAAAACTGATCAGAAAAAGGGATTCATCAGGTAAGGAATCCTCTGCCACGTTTTCTGTCCGGAAGGTCACATATCAGTTCGGCAAAAACCAAATATTTCTTAGACTTAACACGTTCAAACTCTAATTCGAGCTCCTGGAGAATCACTATCCATTTGGAGTACTTTCCCCCTAGAAATTGTTGTGTAAGGATGTGCTGCATAGGGTTACAATTGGAAATAATAGTGGTTTTGCGTAATAGGATATAATGACGAAAACGTTGGACAACTTGCACAACTGCCAAGGCCAGTTTCTCCACATGGAGGTATTTGGTCTTAGTGGTCATGAGACTCTAACTCAAATAGTATATCACATGTTCATCATGCAAATCATCCTCTTGGACTAAGACCATGACGATGGTAGAGTCCGAATCAGCTAAGTAGAGGAAGTAATCCCGACTATAGTAAGGGGGAAACAGTAAGGGTGTACAGGTTAGTGCAAGTTAAAAAGCTTCAAAAGCTTTGTTTACGGTATCGTCCCATACAAATTTGTAACCTTTATTAAGTAGCCGAGTGAATCCTTTCAAAAGTTTAGCGTAATTCAAGATGAAACAACGTAAAAAGTTTTCCTTCCCTTGCAAACTTTGGAGTTGGCGTAAAGTGGAAGGAGGAGGTAGATTAAGAATAGCCTCAACCTTCAAAGAATATATGTGAATCCTATGTATCGACACAATAAAACCAAGTATTCTACCAGACTCCACACAAAAGACACATTCGTGTGGGTTTTAGCGGATACGATAATAATGACAACATACGAAAATGGCCCGTAAATGCGTCGGGTGATCTTGGCGATGAATGGAGTGTGTCGATAGATCATCAAGATAAGGTTGCACGATGTGCTTAATATCATGGAAAGTGTAAGACATAGCATGCTGAAAAGTCGCGCCAGGGTTCTTGAGACCAAAGGGTAATTTCCGGTAAGAAAAGGTCCCCTAAGGGAAAATAAAAGCAGTCTTGTGTTGGTCCACAGCTAAAATATTAATCTGATTATAGTTGGAGAAACCATCCATCAAAGAGAATATTTCATTGCCAGCACAATCGTTGATGATCGGGTCTATGAAGGGGGTTGGGTAATTGTCCTTAAGACAAGCCTTATTAATGTCCCTATAATCTACACAGACGCGGATGGTATGTTGTTTCTTATTCACCGGAATGAGATTGGATACCCAATCAGTCAACGCCACGGGATAGATAAAGCCGACTTTAAGAAGTTTTTCAACTTCAATATTGATAGCAACAACTTTACGTGGGTGCATTGGGCGAAGTCTCTACCAAATGGGTTTGGTGTCTAGGTATGTCTTAATCTCATGTACAACAATATCAGGATCGATACCTGGAATCTCTTCGTAACTCCAAGCGACAACATCATGGAATTCTTGTAAAAGGGATTTATATTCGTGAACCTTGTTGGTAGAATAAGAGGCTCCAATGTGAACATTATCCACGACTCTAAGTTTAATAGATATGTCAAGAAGGACAGTAGGTGAAATGTTTCTCAAGTTCCCTTTGTACAAAACATCGTGTGATGACTCAGGAACTGAGGAGATAACCACAACAGTCGACAGAGTCGAAATCCATTGGTAACTCTCTATGGTGTCGCGTTCTAGGAAGAGAATGGATCAATGATGTCCATCGTCCCAGGGGGTGTCTTCCATAGACATGACTGACATGATCATCCCATCAGTAGGAAAGATCATGTAAAACAGATCAGAAGATGAATCACAGAGAGAAGGAGAGGAGGGTGTTTCCGATTGAATAGCTTGGTAAGCATATTCGACTAGACTTAAAGGAATCTGGTTGCCATAACGAGAGTAATCACCAGGGCTAGGTACCACCCATGGGTTGTATGACTCAGGGATTTCACAAATGGTGGTGGATTCCATGTTAATAGAGGCAACAAAAGGAGGGGGAATATCGGGTGGTGGGATTGGAAATGTACCCATCAAAGTTGAATCTTTCAAAAGACCCAAGCTGACATTCTCGTAACCAAGAGGTGTCTTTGAAATGAAAGGAACGTTGCTAGTACGAGAATCAAGATTAAAAAAGGCCAGTTGGTCAACAGTAGTGACCTTTCCTTGGTGCGGGAAATGTAACACACAGAAAAGAGTAGACACAATTGCACACATGGAATCAATCCAGCTATGGCCAAGCAAAAGATTATAATCAAGAGGTGCATCGAAGACCTCAACCTCAACATTGACCGATTTACCTTCCAACGTAATAGATAACAACGAAAGAACACCGTAGGGTTTAAATTCTGTACCTGTTGTGGGGTATTCTACCCTACGGACTAATAAGCTAGGGATCTAAACTCATACGCAGATCATGACCCTTAAGATTTAACTTTTAACCTTCTACCCAAAATCTCAACCCCTTTTCTCAGGCAAACACGGGAAGAATAAACCAACCTTTTTCCGACGGTTGAAGTAGATCCTCCGTTGAGTTGTTATCTCCTTG
>ML783529.1:546892-619686 GCA_009831015.1 Picea engelmannii | reverse complement strand
GAACATGATGCAAGCCGAGGCTCCTTCGTCAATAACAATTCTATAGATGTTCTTGTTTTCAAAAACAACTTGTATCTGGAATGCTAATTGAGGAGGAAGCCTTGGAATGTGATCTTCCAAGTCAAATATTATGAGATTAGTACCCGTGGGATCAATTCCACCGATGGCCTTTAACAATGAATTCCGTTGAGCTGGGCAACACATCCCAGAGGGTGCTTGCACAAGATCTTCTACAATATTGTGGTTTTGTACAGCATGGGCGTGAGGGTTAAATGTGATGGATTGAGTTTAGATGGAATGGGTGTCCCAATTGGGGCTTGGGAGATAACCACATTTTCGGTAGGAATCGTGGTAGCTTGTGGGACCATAGTAGAATGGGCCATCTGAGAAGTAGGGATTGAGTGAGAACCAATCAATATTTGGTCTGAAACGGTGGTGACACTACTAGTAGTACCAGTGAAATGGTCCAAAGGTATCGTGTAGGTGACAAACGTTTCAGGCACTTGTGATGTTGTAGGTCGATCATGACTCGCTCCTAGGTTATCGTACAGATCATGTAATGTTAAAGAGATAGAACCAAAAGCTAAAGTCCCAACAGTGTGAGTTGGGGTCCTAAACGATTCACTTTGAAAAAGTGGATCCTCTACTCCAGATTTTGCGTTAGGTCCGGTAGGTATTCTAGTATTATCAACAACAACAATTTCGTCAGTCGAGCTCATGTGAAGTATACATGCGTCCAGCCCAAGGGGGGGGAGTCTAAATGCCTCTAAAGAGTCCAAAACAATTCTAAATCCTTCTAAAGAGTGTGTGCTTCCAACTTCCAAAGAAACTTTGTGATCAACCACTCCCTCAGGAGGGCCTTCTGGTGAGTTAGGAAGCAAAGGTTGGTAGCCTTCCAGATCTTTTGGGGGAAACCCTTGCATCCTACATGAACGACGAAGGATGATGTTGCTTGAGATAAGTAAAGAATGAAAGAAATCTATGGTCGGCTAGAGAAAACAAACAACACTCACTAATAAAATCTAGGAATCAAACCAAGCAAACAAAACCTTCTTATTTAGAAGTCACTAGTTGGTGATGAAATCCAACATCACGAAGTCAAGACAAGAAGGGGTTGGGATAAGCGGGTGGAAAATTTACGTTGACGACCTACTTAACAGACTTACACCCTGGTGCAAGCTCCCACACATAATCATGGGTATACCCTCCAAGGATCTCGAGTGAGTTTGGCCAACGTTGATTCCAGGTGCCCTGAAGACTTACCCATCCACAGTCACCTCGTGTAAAGACCCTAAAGAGATAGGCTACTAAGGTTACCAACTACAACAGTGATTCCTGAGGAAATAGTCGACAGTCTGATCCACGCGCAAAGGCAGGGTATCTAGCCCGGAATCAACTTGAAAGGCTTCCACTCATCATTGTGGGTATACCTTCAAGTGACCCCCATAATACACACAATCTCTACACCAAGACCAACAAATAAAGGTGAGTAACTCTGCTAGTCTCAATGCGACCTCAGGTTTGACCCTTGTGTGAGAAGGGCTTCCCAGGACAAAATGTAGCAATTGGATTTGAACTCTCCCTATCACAAGATACTATTGTTTGTTTTGATGCTTTGGAGAGTGTACCTCACAACCTATTCCAAAGTGCTATCCTAGCTAATGTTGGTGTAAAAGATCCCTAGATAATAAAATTTACTAATTAAATTTTAGATTTAGAGGTTGTTGCTTACTAAAAAAGGAGATGGAAGTGAAACTGTTAATGTTAAGACCTTGACCCAATAAATGCAAAAAGAGATGAATGTGCAATTTTCAATTCAATGAACTCTAGATACAGTAGGGAAAAGGTATTTTTCTTTCGAAATACAACAAGCTACTAATTGCAATTCCTTAATTTTGAATGAACACAATTTCAAATAATCATGAACTACAAGTTTTCCAATTTCTCCTCTTTATAAATATTTTGAATGTGAAATTTTTTCTTATAAGGGATTACTAAAAGAATAAGTGAATTCAGTTTCTCCTTTCCTATATCAAATCAGAGACATAAAGATGAAAGGAAGATGTGATCCAAGAAACTCAATACACTCATAACACAATTCCCAAACCAAAATCACAATGCATACAAAACGAAAAAGACAAGAAAAACTCTTGACATAAGCATGCAAGAAATGTATTCAATCAACAAACAATCTGACAAACAAAATGAATCCAAAATTCAAGACAAACCAAAGACCCTTTGTCAAACAAGCACTCAGATGAAGAGCTGAGATTATATCCTTGCGACAATGAGTATGAGAAAAAAATTGCAAAAATCAAAGAAAGACTTTCAACCATTGAAAACCAACTATAAGCAAGTTCCAAACTCAAGAATCAATCAAACATGGGCATATGAAGTTCACACCAGACTTCTAAGACAAATCTGGGTGGTAAAAGACAGAATGACTCACTCAATCAAAAACCTATAGGGGTCGTCGCAGGTTGGTCATAAGACAGTGCGATGAGCAGGGGTCATCACAGAAAAATGACAGGGTAGAGTGCGATGACCTCGCATTGGAATGGCTAAGCAGAGGGTGATGAGAAGGGGTCTTCGCAGGCTATCAACAAGGTACAATGCGATGATCTCTGTAAATTTTGAAAAATTGGGAGAAAGACAAAAAATTCAAACGAACTTCTAAACCCAGGGAGTCTAAATGGATTACCCACAGACTCAGAGAATGAAAAATATCAGAAGAAGGTAGGCTAAAGGAAAATGGGAAGAAAAAAAAAAAAGGAGGTCGTATCCCCAGTATGGTCGCCAATTTTGTTATGGGACGTATCAGTAAATGCGAACATAAACATATCTCCCTAGATCCACCTAGATCTAGAACAAAACAGAACAGGAAATGATGCTTTCCCTAAGCTCTAATCATTGAGTTTACTATCAAATGAAAGATAAGAGACATACCATTTAAATGTCGCTTGCTCATGTTGTCGTCATCCTAGCTTCACTCTAGTGCTTCTATGATATCAGATCTACAAGAAGACACAAACCAACCAAAGTGAAAGCAATATAGCATACTCAAAGAGAACCTATGTATGTGATCAAGGAATCATACAATAAAATGAGATGAATTTTATGGGAAAGAAACATATCACTGTATTAATAATAATGAAAGTGGAGATTACAACTAAAGCCTTGATGTTGCAAAGTCCCCTTCTGATGACTCTTTGCTCCGACACACACTTGCTCCAAACTTGAATGAAGAAGATCCACAATGGCTTGTTGAACTAAAATGAAGCCCTCAAGAATGACCCAATGCAGAATTCTCCATACAATCTCAGACAATTCAATCTTAATTTCTTGCTTAACCTTTCTTAACATTTTCCATGAGAAATCCCTCTTTATATAGGGGAAAGATAGATGGTTAAAGAGATTAGGATGATCCCACCAAATCAGGGAAGCAAATAGGATCCTAACCATACAGATGCCACCTCATATTCTAGAAGATCTCCTTCTGGAAATTTCGTGAAGTTCAACCTTTTCTTAGCCTTTTGGCATTGTCGTATGCCAACTATAGGACAACCTACAGAGACATCGTAGACCAGCTTTAGGGCAGTCTGCGACAACCAGGCATCATTGCACCCTGTTGGCCCTTGACCAATTTTTGAGGAACATGTGGTCATATTTGACCATTTTTGGGACTTCGACAGCCTGTCAAAGATGAAGTGCCAAGCGAAGTAGAGATCACGGAATCTCGGTCAAATTTTGGGCCCTTTTAGGGTTTTGGGTTAATGTAATGGGAAAGGGATGTCGGCTCGTGGGTTTACCCACGCTTAGGCCCACTTTTGTAATGTATAAATAGATACTTAGGCAATGTAAGAAGTAGTAGATGGCTTGGTGCTAGTAATTAGATCTGTATGATCGGATGTGGATTATAAGTGCAAGTTGCTGTAAAAAGGTTGTGGAAGACTTTGTGCGGAAGCGCAAGGAAGAAGGATCTAGCGATCTGCGCAAATCTTCTGTCCTTTGCGAAGAAGGTTTCGAGGCTTTGTGCTGTAACTGATGATTGAAGATACTAATAAAGAAGAAGAGTTGGTGGACATAGTCCCAGTGTGGGGGTGAACCATGTAAATCTGTGTGTTTAGCTTTATGCTTTGACTGATATGGTTATTTCTATGCTGCTAAGTACTTGATAAATAGATCTAGTTATGCTTTGTGCTTCTTAAGATGTGTATATGCTAGAAAAGATATGTGTGAAGTTTCTTAGTGCTGATCTCTAGGATCTGATCTACTTTATTGTTGCTAAGTGTTAAAATACCTTAGATCTAGATGAATACTGCGATGCTCTGTGCTATATGCGAAGTGTAATAAGGGTTAAATACCGATGAATGATCTATGCTAAGTGCTTGCTAATTGTTGTAATCACAGATCTGTGTCCCAGCTAAGGTTGCAAACATCTGAGTCTTGCAACCACCCCTACCTCTACCTTATGTGAGACTTCATCTGCTTCGCAGGTGTTTCCGAAAGGGTCGGTAGTTAGGGCTTTGTTGGTGTGTTGTTGTGGCGTTGAACCCTGGGTCTGCCTCTGTGCCAACAAATGGTTCCATTGTCGGGACCTGAAACTGTGATTGCTAGGAACAAGAAAAGAAGAAGCTTTGTGCAAAAAAATCTTTGTGCGTAGATCTATTTCCCTAGTATGCAGTATCCTACTTGACCTGTGAGCTTTGTGCCAAGAAAAAAATGTCAGATTTGCAGAAAAGAGGTAAGATCTGTAAGCTCTGTGCTCTGATAAAGGTAAGAAATTTCTAGATCTGAAAACTTTGTGCTCTGTAGAAGTAAGATAAGTGGAAATTTTTGTTTCTAAAACATGGATCTAGGTATTTTTGATAGATTTTTTCCTAGCTTGAAAAATAGGGCACTAGTAGATGAAAGAAAGTTTGATATGAATAAATCTGATAGATATGTTATACCTATGCATAGAAAGAATGTTTGGACTAACAAATGGATGCATGATTCTAGAAAGAATTTCTTGCAGGCTAGCTACCATAATCCTAGTGCACAATACAAAAGAGGTTGGGGATCATTTACAAGAAAGAGAGGATTAACCCTCTATTACAGTTGCAGAAAACCGGGACATCTAGCTAAAGAATGCCCTGGTAGAAAACCTAGTTGTCTCTGTTGTGAAGCTTTAGACCATAAAGTGTTGGATTGCCCTAGAATGATTGCTAAGCTCGAAAGAACAAATCTAACTGTAGAACACCCTAAGGCAGATCCAGAAATAGAAGAACCCTGGAAATAATCAGAGAAGATATTACTACAGATGAAAGACATCTTGAAAGATCACCGACATATTAGATTATCATAGGTCTTTAACGAAAAAGAGCAAATCAAATTAAGAATAGAAGACTTCGACATTGACTGTGTTTTGGATGAGGAAATGCAGGTGAATGTCATGACAAAAAGAACTTGGGAAGCTATAGGAAGGCCTGCTATGATCCCTTCACTAAATGGAATAGGGTTATTCAGAGGAAAACTGGTGAACCTATGTGGAAGGCTCACTCAGATGTCTATGAATGCTAATGGAACTTCGACAAAGGAAGATTTTGAGATCATCATATTTATTGAGGACAACGCCCCGTTCACTATGATTCTTGGAAAACTTTGGATTGACAGAGATCAAGTTAGACAGAAGGAAGAAACAAAAGCTTTGGAACAGAAGAACCAAGAATTAAAAGACTTTATGACCAAGAAGATTGCATAGTTGATTGAAGAACATAAGAACAGATCGAAGCCCCTTGACACTAGAGACCCTAATGTCGAATCTGAAAGAATGTTAGAAGGCTCACAGAAGACTGAAGTACTTACTCCAGATACAGAAGAGGTATTACCCCTGAAAAATTCTCAATAGCGTGCAGTGACTACACTAAAGGAAGATAGGAATCAGAATGGAAAAAGACAGACCGAGTTGAAGATTACTCGGAAGAAGCCTAGAAAGTTAAGTAAGAAGAGGGAGAAGATTGAAAAACCACAGGAGATTCCAGATGGAGCATCGTAGAAAGAAAAATTGCAGAATTTGAACTTCGTCGGGATATCAGGACAACGACCTATGGCACTTCACCATGGCGAAGCAATATAGTCGTTGGGACTGATATATCCATTCGAATTCCACCCTGAATGGATAGAAACGAATTGATGGATCATCATTAGACCGTTGGACCACACCATCACAGATAGATTAACATTAATGGAAGATTCATACCTATTGCAAGCAGACCGTTGCTAAATTTCTTATTTAGCCCGTCGCGCCATGCCCAAAGAACACTTTTGCCAACTGCAAATTTGAAGCCCACAAACTAGTGATTGTATACAGTGGTCATTGCAATCTGATTGTTCATCCAAGTATAGTATCTAAGATCATTGTAAATCTCGATTATTTTTCCGAGCGCGTATGTCCGACGAATTTAGCGCAGTTGAAGAATCTATAAGAGAGGTACTCGCTAGCCTCAGGGTTGAGAAAGTCATGTCGGAGAGAGGATTGTCTACTGGTTTATGGGCATCATCGACGAGAGGAGTGCAAGCCTCCCCGTCAACTGCTTGAGCAAGAACATCTTGAGTCGGCGCAGAAATAAGAACCAAACATAAAAATGATGTGGCCAACGCGAAGTTGGTTCCATCCATCCTGCCTGCTTACCTACCCCCTTTGCGTGGTGACATCAACCATGACAGTGTGCCCCGAGACTTTGAGTATGCTATGATCACTGCGTACCTACCAAAAGGGGTGCGTGCAGTTTGTGCCGATCAGGACAAGATCACAACATTGAAGTTTAGTGACTTCAACCTGGGTGATCGTAAAGTTTACAACATGCTTTCTCCGTACAAGTATCTAACCAGAACCAAGGGAAATAATTCAAAGATCGTCCCTCAGAAATGGATGCTAAACCTCGCATAGTCCACTTTGCTGAATGTGATGAAAATCCTGCACTTCGACAGACACTAGGAAGTAAATGCATGTGTCAAATTGTTGTTGTCCTGCTACCACAGAGGATATCTATGGTTGAATCATCGCATCACTGTGGATCCGACCTTGATCAATCGGATCACAGGGCTGAGCATGCAGGGACCTGACCCATAGGAATTTTACCCTGGAAAGACTTTAGACCGAGCATTAGTGTAGAGGATTAAAGAAACCTATGGCAATGTCGAGAAGGGCACACAAGGCTACAAGGTAGCTTCTATTGAGAAAGGCGCAATGCGCCTCGCCTGTCAACTGATCCTAGGGAAGCTAGTTTGCAAGAACAGACCAACGCAAGTATCTGACTTTGTAGTTGACCTTGCAGGGAAGTGTGTAGAGGGATTACAGATGAACTGGGCAAAGTACCTGGTGAATCAACTAGATATTGACTGCAGAGAAGCCCAGGATCAGGGGCATGAGTTCCATTTCATCTTTCTCTTGATACTTATAGCTTTTGTTGCATGGGAGCTATCGGAAGGTGCAACCTTCCCAGACCTCGACCCTTTTGAACCCTTAGCCACGAAGTTCATCACGTTATGGTATTCTAATGACATGAACAAGTAGTGGAAATCCAATGCCATCTTCCATACCTACTACACCTAGTTGAAGACTGCCATCTAGGCTACGCCTCGCATTACCCCGAACACACTCCACAGATTCAGACCCTTAATGAAGTTCAGCGTGGATCACCACTTCATTTACATAACAACGTGAGCTGATGAACACATGCAACAATTATAGTCGTATTATAAGCTAATAGAAGAAGACCTAGAGGAGATCACCAAGGAATGGTCGGCGGATGTCCTTGTCTCAACAGACCCCACAGAAATGTCTGACATTGATAGCCCAGAGACTGTACTGGATACACCTGGACCAAGAAAAACAAAGAAACCTGAAGAGGTTCACGACGTAGATAGTGCATCTGTAAGGACTGCCTCTGTCACACCAGACGAAGGAGGTGATGGCGAAGAAATAGAAGGTGCATAAATTGAACAACAGAAGAGCGAAGTACCACCACCTAGGGACGAAGAAGATTCATCAAAGAAAAGGAAGATCTCACCTCTGAAATCTTCCTCCCGGAAGAAACCTAAGACCCCCGTAACCAAGATGTGAACTTCCCTCACGTTGCATGAATTTGATTTCATCATTGCAGCGGTAAATGATGCTTCAAAGGATATGGTAGAGAAGCAGGAGAAAATGTATGACCATATAGAGATTGAACTCCAAGGAGTTCAACAAGCACTCCAGTCTAACCGCGCAGTCATCACTTTGTTGCTGACAGCAAGGACAATCGAACTAGGAGATGAGCTAGTTCAACTTCACTGGATTGCTGATATGGTCGAAGCTTGCCTTCGACAAGCTCACAAAAACATAACACAAGCCACCCAGGCTTTGACACAGGTACAGGGAGTACTTGTAGAGCAGCACAATGTTGTCGAACAAGAAAAACTTTCTCTTCAAGTACAGTGGGACAAAGAGAAAGCAGAGCTACAATAGAGCAAGGAATAGTTGCTCGCAGAGCATCTTGAAGTCAAGGAATTAGTCAACAGAGCACTCCTCTCTGTGACTGTTATCGAAGTACCAGTTGGAGAGAGAATTCCACAGCAGGTGGCATAGTTTGAAGAAGTTATACAGAATCTTCAGTAGCGCATTGCCGATCTATAACTCCACGTTGTGCCCGAGACCCCTCAGAAGATAAGAGACCAGCGAGAAACAACTGCTCGAAGCGCAGTTGACTGATTGAAAGCTCTTGCTGTGGAATGCAAGCAACTTAGTGACCAAAGCGCCCAGACTTATGAGAACCTTACAGAGAATCCGGAATTACAGACGCTGGAGTCACATCTCCAGGAAGCAAAGCAGCATGCATATACATTACAGGCATAGCTAAAGGCTCTATCTGCAGTGGATAGAATGAAAAGATCTTATGAACAACACACAACTCAACAAAAGATACATATGATATAGAGAAAAGTGATAGAAGTCACTCAGCGAATCCAACCGGTGCAAGACAAGGCATGCATGTTATTTTCCGAGATCGAAAGCCAAGGAGCGGAGCTTGAGCAAGTCGTCATCACTGCAGAACAAAGCCTGGAAGGACCAGTAAATGACACAGTGATCTTGGAATTCACCCAGCAGGAGGCCACAACAAAAAAACAGGTCGAAGAAACTCGAGCCAATCTCGAGGCATTCGAAGCAGAATTGAATTGCGCAGACCTGAGTGACTCGGGACGAGTCACAAGTGAGTGTTGGGGGCATGTTGGCCCTTGACCAAGTTTTGAGGAACACTTGGTCATATTTGACTATTTTTGGGACTTTGACAGCCTGTCAAAGACGAAGCTCCAAGTGAAGCAGATATCACGGGATCTCGGTCCACTTTTGGGCCCTTTTAGGGTTTTTGGGTCAATGTAATGGGAAAGGGATGTTAGCTCATGGGTTTACCCATGCTTAGGCCCACTTTTGTAATGTATAAATATATACTTAGGTAATGTAAGAAGTAGTAGATGGCTTGGTGCTAGCAATTAGATCTGTGTGATTAGATGTGGATTGTAAATGCTATGTGCCTGATTGTAAGAGGCTTACAGAGCTAAGTGCAAGTTGTTGTAAAAATGTTGTGGAAGACTTTGTACGAAAGCGCAAGGAAGAAGGATCTAGCGATCTACGTAAATCTTATGTCCTTTGCGAAGAAGGTTTCGAGGCTTTGTGCTGTAACTGAAGATTGAAGATACTAATAAAGAATAAGAGTTGGTGGACTTAGCCCCAGGGTGGGGGTGAACCACGTAAATCTGTGTGTTATGCTTTGTGCTTTGACTGATATGGTTATTTCTATGCTACTAAGTGCTTGATAAATAGATCTAGTTATGCTTTGTGCTTCTTAAGATGTGTATATGCTAGATCTGATATGTGTGAAGTTGCTTAGTGCTGATCTCCAGGATTTGATCTACTTTATCATTGCTAAGTGTTAAAACACCTTAGATCTAGATGAATACTGTGATGCTATGTGTTATCTGCGAAGTGTAATAAGGGTTAAATACTGATGAATGATCTATGCTAAGTGCTTGCTAAGTGTTGTAATCACATACCTATGTCCCAACTAAGGTTGCAGACATCTGAGTCTTGCAACCACCCCTACCTCTACCTCAGGTGAGACTTCATCTGCTTCGCATGTGTTGCCGAAAGGGCCAGTAGTTAGGGCTTTGTTGGTGCGTTGTTGTAGCATTGAACCCTGCATCTGCTGCTATGCCAACACACCCTGCTTATGAGGCAGCCTGCGACGACCTTCCTTAATAAGGTTTTCTGGAAGAGAAAGCCAGTCACCTTTCTCATGAAGATAGGTTCTTTTGGGAACATGAACACATGTTTGTCAATAGACTATTAAGGTGACCAAAATAATGTGTAACAATCCATAATCAATTTTTTTATTAATCTTCTTGTTCTTTTGACTCTTTTCTGAGAGATTATTTGTCTTCCCACAATGAAGACAAGGATGGAGATCAAAACCATGTGTCTCCAAGTGACTAACTCTATGACAATGTTGGCACTTATTATCAATATTCTTTGCTTCTTAAAGAAATACTGCACCCACAAACTGAACTAGTTTAAAGTAATATAGGATATGAAAGTTGTTTCCTCTTTCATATCCTAAGCCATGCCATTTTTTGTTGAATGACAATTCTTCCCAAGGTGTAACAATCATCTTGGAAAGATCATTTTGTGAATCTTGACTTTCTACTTTTGTATCTTGGAATTTACTGTTGTTATTGTTGCTACTATCATTATGTGCTTCTTCTTCCGACTCTTCTTCAACAAGACATTCCTTCATTGATCCAATATATGATTCCATTTCATGACTAGTTAAGGGATCATCATCAATCTCTTGTGTTTCTTTTGTATCCACCATTAGGCCATGTGTATCAAAAGTAGAATCAACCATTTGTATTATTCATTGTGTGTCATAAGTCACATCAATCTTTTGTATGAACTCATTTGCATCACTTGTTGCATCGACCATTTGGATAAGATTCTATGTAGAACATGTTGCATCAATCTTCTCTATTAGATATTTTGTGTCACAACTTGCATCAACTTTTTGTATGAGTTTATTTGCAGAATATGTTACATCAATCATATCATCAATTTGATTTTTCTTTTCTCTTAATTTTATCTGAAGTGCATCAATAAATTGATCCTTCATATCTATTTGATTTTGAAGATCATTTGCTGACTATATTGTATCAACCATGTGATCAATGATGTTTTTCTTTTGAAGCAATGTCCACTCAATGTTTTTAACTTGATTTTGCAATTCAAGATTGTACTTTTGCAATTCCTTGATTTCCTGAGAGGCAATTTGTAAGTGCTTTCCTCCTTTACCCGTTTCTTATTATTCTCTGGCTCACTTGTCATGCTCGTTTGTACTTGTTTCTTTTGAATTTGTTTGCAGGCTCACTTG
Organism: Picea engelmannii; assembly: GCA_009831015.1. Classification (NCBI taxonomy): domain Eukaryota; kingdom Viridiplantae; phylum Streptophyta; class Pinopsida; order Pinales; family Pinaceae; genus Picea; species Picea engelmannii. Next base: position 608,242 of record ML783529.1, on the reverse strand, counting down.
ATTTGATGTTGCACTTAGGGTGTCGAGTACTACCGATCATGCATCCTAAAGTGTGCCTAAAGTATGATTACAATGACTTGACTTTGATGACTCACTTGACCTCCTTATTCAAATTTTAGGCAAGTCTTGATGAGGGCATTCACTTTATTGATTTGAAAGGGGTTTGGCACTTTACCCTTTGTACAAGTCAACCCTCAAATTTAATGATTTATTCTTCAATTTTTTAAATGCAATGAGCAATTTAGTGCTTCAAAATACTAGACAAACAAATAACAAGTTGCTCTTTACATTACATGTTTGTAATTCCTATTTGCATTCCACCATTATCTTTTTTATTATCCACCATTATCATTTTTTAAGCAAATAAGGGTTGTGTGCTTTATTTTCTTGCTAAATATGAGTGTAAAACTAAACAAAAAACACCATCAAGCATACAATCATACACAAGAGCATAGTGTTCCTTGTTCCTTAGACTCCCTTCATTCAGATTTCAAGACAGTTTTAGGACACATCCACCATAGCAAAATAAAGATATTTTTATTAATTAATGTAGTACATGAAACTTTTACTATATTTTTGCTCGTTTTTAATGAAGATCTCACATTTTTTTTTAAAGGATCTTCTTTACAAATATTTTTTTCTCTAAAAATAATTTACTCATATACTTTTCAATAACCCAATAAAAAAAAGTCTCCAAGCTCATTTCAACTCTTCAAAAAAATCATGCCTTGATGTTTGGAATAAATATCAACACATCCTTCCAAAACACCACTAATTAACTCTTTTACTCCTCACATGCATGGATCTAAAAAAAATATGTACCTTTCTGTATGACAAAAGATTGTGCATTGTGTGGCTTCTCTTCAATTGTGTGGCTGACTTATGCACTCGAGTGAGATCATATCAATTTAATTTTTTCTTCCAACAAACACTTGGACACCTCTTTGTTGCTATGTGTAAATTTCTATGGTGGCTCCTCCACTTAACAATTTGACTCCAGATTGCTGGTGTGAATCATTTGACTCCATAATTTGGTAACAAATTGGACATATTTTGCACTACATCGCCAGTTCCATTTATTCCAGAATTTACAACACTACGGATCCTCTTATTGATTTATTGAGACCAATGCACATTAGAGCAATGTACAGGATCGAAGAGCCAAAGCACTCAGATAACAAAAATCGTGTAGCAGTCTGAAGGTAAATCGATCGGGTATGAGTTATGGGTTTGGACCCAAATCACTAGAAGGCGAAACATGGAACAGATCTGAAAAATAAAAAGAGAAATTGCAAATATAATTTTTGGATTTCAAAATAGAAGAGCATTTTCTGTCTTTGCTGGTCAACACTGTGTTCATAAGCTTTTATCCGATTCCACAGATCACAGCGATTAATCAGCATTCACCACCACAGCATTCATAGATTTCCTTCTATGACAGATTAATACATAAGTATGAATAGTTCATATGATCTCATGGGAAGCATTTGACCAGTGCTTCTCCCTCACAGAGCCACAAAGGCACTACGCTGCAACAATCGATCATATGTTTTCAAAGGCATCAGGAGATCCATGCCGATTTTTTCTTCTTCACATCTCACTCACAGTGATAAAAATGGAGTTACATCTTCACATGAATAGATCTACACGTATCTCTACCAAATCTACAACTTGATAGAGATCTTAAGAAATCTATTCTTCAATTTTCTCCTTCACCACAAGATCTCTAAATATAATTTTTCAAAATACATAAGAAAATAATGGTCAAGTAATCAAAAAATAAAAATAATTGTAACCTGTAGACAACCTTGCTTTTTTCCCATAATTGTTGGGTCCTCTTTTTTGATGGGTATCTTGGCACCGATCATTTTATGCCATGTAATACAAATATTGAATCTCTCAAGAATCTCTTATACCATGTTAAGAATTGAGCACAAGCAAGATTAAACAAGAATTGGCTGAAAAAGCTTTATGTCATTTTATTGAACATCTAATTGATCTTATGATATGAATTTATAGTATATGGATTAGACCACTTTTACATCTACATCCAAATCTCATTGAAAATTTATTAGTGGATCGTGACATGAATTTTATAGTATATGGATTAGACCACTTTTACATCTACATCCAAATCTCATTGAAAATTCATTAGTGGATCATGACAACACCTCATTAATAGATAAGATTTATAACTCAAATTAATGTGGTCTTGGATTTTGTGATTGTCTAAGGACTTATATTTATAATTTCTATGATTTATAAAATGTAAACTAAATTGCATGACTAATCTAAATACAAATATAATCTAAGTACCTACACATGATTTAGAAACAAAAGAGAAAACATAAAAACAAAGGAAATAACCACCATTAAGAGAGAAAAGGGTTTGTTGTTAATTAATGACAGAAATATCTTATAACCAATAAAACAATAAGGTTAGCCTTGATTTGAATGATTGGTTACAATCTTGTATCCACAAGCTAACAACCATTAAAAATGATAGCAAGACTAAATCAAATATACATGAAGCAGCTTAGCATAAATAATCATTCTTATAGCGATCTTGCATAGAAATGTAGAGAATAGTCCCATGGCATTGACATACATAAAGATCCAATCTTCAAGGGTTTCCTACTGGATTCTTTATTCACAACATAATCAAACAGTCTCATACAATGCATAGCCAAAATCCCATTCTCCTTATTTCTTCTATTTATAGGACTCTTCCAAAACAAATCCTCGAACTTCAAATAGTTCTATCTGTTTATAGTGAATCGCATAAGAACACTGACATTCATTCTTGCAATTTCAAGCATGCACTCATCTAATATCAATATTTGGTTATGAATTTCACAACAAAGGAGGACTTTATTCTAAAACTTATACTAGACTATTTCTCCACCATTCTTATCTTCAAGGAGTTCAATTTTTCAAGCAATTTAACTCATATCTAAGTAATACCATTGGCATCTGGGTTAGGATCACATTCTCATGCTAAAAATACGAATTCTTCCACAAGCCCTAAGCCATGGATTCACTTTCCCAATTAATACATATACCAGTTAAAAGACAATGATTTCACAATTTCTCAAGAAAATAATTTTAAAACATCATCCTACTTGACAGATGAATTTGAATTCTAGTTAGACCAAGCACCATGCTTGTCTAGAAGATGCAATTTCTTGCAAAGAAAAACCATTACTATAAACATTGATTAGAGAGGGTATATAGATAATTAAGAAACCAAATAATTTAAATATGGACATAGGTTGTGAGGTGAGTGAGAATTGCATTCCTTTAATCAACCAACAAAGGAACTTGCATCCATACAACAATATTATAATTAGGCCGACTACATTATAATTAGGCTCACTAAAATTTAAGATTAGAACTTGCATCCATACAACAATATTAATAAAATAGATCTTCCAATGCTACAACTCTACTCATTGCCTCGATGCTGAATCTTGATTTGGATTCAAAACATTGACAAACAAAAATGTCAACTGTGAATTATCTAGACACTAGCCTATCTAATACAACTCACCATAGAAATTTCAGAAGTGAAACATTATATTTGAATGATGAGTTTTAATTTCAATCACTGGGTAATTTGCCCAATCCCTTATCCTTTCCAACTCAAATTTGACCAACCCTACCACATATCTAAGAGTTGATATATTCTAGATAATTGTTTGATCTCCTTGGTAAAGATGTTGTGCTTTCCTACCAACACTAATCGATGATCTTGATATAGTTAATGTATATCCTGGTACGTTACTTGTTATTTCCCCCCCTTAATGTGTTCCACACATTTTAAAAGTCTAAACTTTTTTTCGCATAAATGTTTTGAAATCTTCATTTTCTTACCCAAAAAAAATTAATAAATTACCTCAAAATTTTCACATAAATATTAAAAACCCAAATTACCGACCTCCAAGCTTCCCTTAAAACCTTTCATGTGTCAAGGGATTGTTAGCCTTTGGTCATCCTATTCAAAACTATGTACACGAGGTAGAGTTTAGAATTAGTTGGAGGAACATTGAGTGGATATTACGTTGGTTACTCTGGTGGAGATTGATAAAACTTAGAACAACAAGGTGTCTCCTTTCAACTATGGCTTTCTTTGAGTATTTAAAGTATTTTGATTGGAGGTCTAGAAGCCAATCTTTTATGCATTGTTTAGTAAACCTGTGGAGTACTGGGAATTTGGGCACCTCAAGTTCTTTTACTCTTGGCACTCTAAGTGGTTATCTTCTCAAATTCATAAAGACATCAATGCTTTGAGCATATTTACTACCATTGTGGATGGAAATCATCACCCAAGTCGTTGTGCCCCATATAACACTACATAGATCCATAGAATTCTCAGGAGGGTGGTGTTTCAAACAAAGGGGATCCGAACAATAGTTTCTCACTGTAATAACGTGTATTCTCAACTCAAAGCTTTGATGGCTAGAAATACAAAAATTGGAGGGAAAAGTGGCATCATAGGGAATTCTACTTGAAAATCCTAGAGCAGAATACAACATCCAGGTTCTTTGATTCTAGATACTGCTAGAAGACCTAATCCAAGGATATCTCCTCCACATGGCTCAATTGGATCTCTCAAAGAAGCGACAATGGAGGAAGACCCAATCCAAGAAATTCAAGGAGATATCCATCCTAATGAAGTGGTTATGGAACCTAAAGAAGAGGAAAACTAGGATATCTATAGTGGGCATGGTTTTCAATAACTTATCCATATCTTTATGTATTCCAAAATGAAACTTTTGCTAGGATAGTTTGTTAGAATCTATAACAACAGGGAAAACAATTTTTTGAAGAAACTTGTAAGAGCCAAGCTATAGGTAGGCCCCTTGTTCATTTTGGAAATTTTGAAGTCTCGATACTCCTTCAAGAGGCAACCATATCTTTCTTTTAATACAATTTCTACCCATTTCAATTTATTAAAAAAAAAAACATATTCAATCACTAGTAAAATTTTTAACAAGCAAGTGATGCCACATATAGGCAATGATTTTACCATTCAAATCATTTTCCCCATACATAATTACCTTGCAATGGAAATGCCAATATTGGCATCATTCACCCTTCCAAATAATTTTTCCTGCACACATAATTCAATAAACTGAGATCTTAAAGTTGTGGGAATGGATTTGCCATTCCATTTGATTTATCCAAGCATAAATCCAATGAATAGAGAATGCCATGTTCTAGGCTTGAATTTTCCCATAGAAACCAATTTTCCGGTGTGGATTTACAATGCAAGAGAAGGCTGCAGTATGGACACCAACTTTCCCACTCAAATATATTTTCCCATGCATAAATGCAATAAAAATGGACATGTCAAAATTGGGCATTGGGAAATGAAAATGGATATGTCAACATGCCTTCTTGTCCATACTTGGTTACACAAGCACATGCATAATCATTCAATACACATTTGAAATAAAACCACATAGAGATAAAACTATGGAATGGGCTTGCTATCTACAATTAAATGCCCGTAAACAATTCAATTAGATCAAAGGAAAGCACAATAATAAGAAATGGTCTTACAAGGAAGAAAATTACCCAAATCCTATTGAACTTCAAGTAGTTCTAGCTCATGATCATACCTAGTAGTTTCAAGCATGCACTCGTCTAATAACAATATTTGGTCATGAACCTCACAACAAAGATGACTTTATTCTAAAATGTGTACTAGATTATTTCTCCACCATTCTTATGCTTAAGGAGTTCAAAATTTTCAAGCAATTTAACTCGTATCTAAATAATAGCACTAACAAAGAGGTTAGAATCACATTCTCATGATAAAGAATATGAATTCATCCATAAGCCATAGCCACAACTTCAATTTGCCAATTAAGACATATACTAGTTTAAAGACAACAATTTCACAATTACTCAAGAATCTACTTGACTAATGAATTTGAATTCTAGTTAAGATCAAGCACCGTGTTTCCCTGAAAGATTAAAATTCTTACAAAGGAAAACCATTATTGTAGACATTGATTAGAGAGGGCATAGAGATAATTACGCACCCAAATAACCAAATAATAATAGGCTTTGAGGTGTGAGAATTGCATTCCATTAATCAACCAACAAAGGAACGGATCTAGAGCTCTAACTAGACAACCAACCAACCAACTAGAATAGTCATGCCAACTATATTTTAATTAGGCCAACTGCAATTTAAGATTAGAACTTGAATCCATACAACAATATTGATAATATGGATCTTGTAATGCTACAACTAAACTCATTTCCTTGATGATGAATCTTGATTTGGATTCAAAACATTGACAAACAAGAATGCTCATTGTGGATCATCTGGACACTGACTTGTCTAATACAACTCACAACAGAAATCTCAAAAGTGAACCATTATATTTGAGTGATGATTTTGAATTTCAATCAATGAGTTCTTTGACAAATTCTTTAGCCTTGCCAACTCAAATTTGACCAACCGACTTCCACCCTACCATACAACTAAGAGTTGACATATTCTAGATAATTGTTTGTTCTCCTTGGTAAAGGTGTTGTGTTTTCCTACCAACACTAATGGATGATCTCAAGAACGTTAATGTATATCCTAGTACATTACTTGTTAATTTTTTCCCTTGATGTGTTCCACCCATCTTAAATGTCAAAGAAAATATTCCCATAAATGTTCCAAAAATTTTGTGTTCTTCCTCCCCCAAAATTAATAAATTACCTTAAATTTTCAAAATTTTCAAAATTACCTTAAATTTTCTCATAAATATTAAAGATCCAAACCATTGACTTCCAAGTTTCCCTCAAAACCTTTCAACTGACTTCCAAGTTTCCTTTAAAACCTTTCATGTGTAGAGGGACTATTGGGCTTTGGTCACCCTGTTCAAAATTATGTCCACTTTGAATGGATTGTATTAACTTGAATGGATTTGATTAACTTAAATGGATTTTATTAACTTGTTGTATAATGTGACCACAACTTTCTTTTGATACAATTTCTACCCATTTCAATTTATAAAAAAACACAATCAAGCACTATTAAAAACAAATAAAAAAAAACACAATCAAGCACTATTAAAAACAAATAAAAAGAAAGGATCCCCTAATAATCAGAACAAAATCGTATCATCAAAGTGTTCCACCATCATAATTTGTAGAAGATGGCCATGAATAAACGTGTTTGTTGCTCGATCACTTTTGATCGAAACCCTACAATCTTGGTCATTAGCAGCTCATGGGCTTTAGCATTAATGATCCATTAGAATAATAAAATGCACCCCACCCTCCATTGAGAATAGAAATGCATGAAAACTTAATACAAAAGATATCAAGCGCCTCTCACATATTCTAAATCTTGAATGATAAAACAGCCTTCGGTGGTCACTTATTGTGCCACTCAGTGCTTATTAACCAGGGAAGGAGCTGTGGCACTCAATGCTTATGAACCAAGGCAGAAGATCCATTGGGTAGCACATCTCCTGCAGGCAATTCTGCACTTTTCTCTTCAATCCCATCGACACTTTCTTCAACAGCTAATGGCACAGTTTTAACCTGCCCACAAAAGCAGACAAAAGCACATTAGTTTTTCCCAGTTTTCCCAATCTAGAACAGGGCAAGATGACCATAATACCCACATATCCACAAATCAAGTATTTCAACAACACTAACCAGATTTCTGTACTTTAAGCTGTAAAACATCTCGAGATAGCGGCGTGTCTCTCGTCTTTCAAGTTTTGATACATACTTCCAAAACCCATAAACTCCAGACAGTGTCATTAATTTCTCAGCATAAATCTGCCATGTATACCTGCAAAAGATCCATTCCCAATATCAACCTCGATGTATATAGTTGAATTGGATCCAATATTTTTATTTACGTCTACCTGAGGCCCTATTCGATCTATGGAACCATATGAAAAATGATATAAAGTTTATATTCACTGCTGTCCCCTCAATAAAGCAACTTACAAAATGCAATGGATAACATTTTATTTAAGTGCCACCAAATCAGGCCTAAACTTACCTTTCATAGATACGATGTAGACCAGCATTAGAGATATTGTCCCAGTAAGTGGGATCTGTCTGGCACCTCTCAAAAAAGTCAGCAATGTGTTCACTTGCAGAATCCCCATGGTAGGGATCAATGTGAAATCCAGACACCCCATCCACAATAATTTCAGCAGGACCTCCATTACATGTTGCAAATGTAGGAAGACCACATGTCATTGCTTCAACAACTGTGAGCCCAAAAGCTTCATAAAGTGCAGGCTAAAACATAACAAGACAACAAACATGGATGTCAGTGAAGTGATAGACTTAATCTATTTCTAGATGAATTATAAACCAACATAGATTCATTTTAACTCCCAAAACCAACATAAATTCATTTTAACTCCCAATTTATTAAACTATGAGAAAGATATAAAAAATGCAAATCTTAAAAAATCTGGGTATGATTTATATATATATATATATATATATATATATATATATATATATTGCCGTAGAGTGCACCTAGCTTGTTGAAGTGCAGTTATGAACCTCATCAAACATAGCTAGCATTTGACAGATATATACTATAGATAAGAAATTGATTAGCCAAAACCTGGAGATGCAGGATCCTAACTTTTTTGAAGACTATGACAAGGAAAAAGGCTAACCTGTACAAAGGCACCCCTTGTGTCACAGATGTAGCGGTACAGCTCACCATTACGTACTCTATTCTTTTGTGCACATATCCATCGGAACTGACCACTCAGGTTATACTCTTCGATAAGTGTATGCATTTTTTCAATTTCAGCCACTTCTTCTCTGTCTCTGGACTTTGATGGGTCAATATCACCAGCAACCACAACAAGGTTAACCAGCTCCCTCAAGCGTTTGTTCTTTGCAAACCATTCGACCAATCCTGTCATATTTTTCACTCGGTCGAGTCTTGCCATAGAAAAGATAATGGGTTTTTTAGGGTCATTCAAGACACACCTGAAAACATAGCCAAATCAATTATTTCAGTACACGGAACAATGTTGAATAAATCAGTTGCTTCTAATCAATCATATGAAATTGCAGTCTCTGCTGCCTCCTTTTCTCAAAATGAAGAAACATTGCAGGCATGAATGACTACTTTATATAAAGTAAAAGCCTAACTCCTCCAACTTTGAAGTGATATACTGAGGACTGCATGGATAAGCCCGTTGGACCTAAACCTAGCCTTAGAGACATGGTATGTACTATGGGCCTGTCATATATAGTGAATGAGCTGAAATGAGAGAGCACTAGTTTGATTTCTATACAGTGAGAGCAATAAGTTGTGGTCAAAGTAAAATTTCACAAGAAGTAAATAAAATAGATATGAATAATCATCATTGGGTTAACAAACAATCATTTTCATCTTTCCCAAGACAAATAACTCACCGAGACTAACGTGTCCCAAAATTAGGTGAACTCTAGCACACACTATTAGGCGATGTCAAAAAAATAGAATGAGAAAGTACTGTCATGGAGAGTATTACTTACACATGAATTATCATCATTGGGTTGGCAAACAGTCATTATCAGCTTTCCCAAAACAAATAACTCACTCAGACTAACATGTCCCAAAATAAGGTGAAGTCTAGCACACACTGACATTACTAAATGGGCGATGGTAAAAAAAAAATAGAATGAAAAAGAACTGTCATGGAGAGTATTACTTACATATGTTCAGCTGTCTGCTCAGGATTGAACAAGAGTTCCTCAATTGAACCATGTAAAGCAGTAAGGCGGTGCTGCTTTTCTGTATAAGGGAAATAAATCTGCATGTCTGCTCCAGGAGAAACAATGTTGAATTTGGGATCAAAAACATCAATTCCATGAACCACACGGTAGAGACCAGGAAGGGTGAAAGCAGTGTGGCTTTCATACTGTCCAACAGTATCCTTACTGCAGCAATAAAGTCATATATTTATATGAGCGTACTAAAATAGTGATTACTTCTAATTCGTTCAAAATAAGGAAAAAATACACCCTTTTTGGTTTTTAGGTCTCACATTTTCAGAATACAACCCTGAGATAGAACATAATAGTTTAGCAGATTCAGAACAAGTAACTAAACAGGAGTTCACAAATGCTCTGTAAATGAGGAAAGCATCAGACCTTCCTGCAATCTCTTGATATGTGCTAGTGATAATGAAATCTGCATGATTCATTGCGATTAGATCTGCAGTAAACTGGCAAGAGAAGTGGTATTTTTCTTCAAAATTTTTCCAATATATGTCTGAATCTGGGTATTTGGTCTTCTCCAAAGCATGGGCTATGTTGCACTGAGATGACAAAGATGATATATATTTAGATTGAAAGTTTTGAGAAAAACAATGCCTTTTCCAGTTGCTGATATCCAAAAGCACAATGGCAAGCGAAAAAAACCTGAGTGATTCCTTGTTTATGTGCAATCAAAGATGCGACTAAATTTCCATCACTGTAATTTCCGATAATCAGATCAGGTTGACCTTTTAGCTCCGAGGTTACTTCATTTGACACATCCTACAACAACATGCCATTGCCATTCTGTTACCAAAATATTGCCAGTTATACTGATAAAATGTTAAAAAGCAGAAGATGATGTAATACAAATAGTTCAGCAACAAGGTTACAAATGCTGATCCTTCCAACTCAGCAACTCAATGCCTGATGCTAATCTTTCTATTTCAGAAGCATTAGCCTGAATACTAGCACTTTCAATTTGCAAAAGATGGTTAATTCTTTATGTGCGTAGAAATTAGCATCATCTGCATAAAATAAACAAATAGAAACCCATCTAAGAACGCAGAAAAATAGAAACTTTTTTCTATACACCACTTAAATAGGTTCATCAGTTAGAATTTTGTAGCAGTTTCCTCGGGAGGATAAATACAAGATGCAATAAAAAATCAACAATTTCCCAGCTACAATAGGCTATTATTCCCGTTTTGTCAGAAGTTGCATACGCAGTCAGAACAAGGAAGGGTGTGTAACATTCTCATAAGTAGCAGTTTTACAAATAAGAATGGCCCACAGCTTAAGGATATGACCTATATGAAGCCAACAAAACAAACCTCCAGATATAGTGGTGTTTCAGGTCAACAAAAATCATCTAGATAAAACCACAGGGGGATTTCCAGCTCCAGTGGGGCTTGGAGAAGACTTTGTGTCATCGTGACAATTTTATATTGCATACAAGAGACAAGAAGAACAGAGCTAAGGCTGTGGCTTCTAACTAAGGTATCACGGGGTAGCCACTTCTTGCAATGGCCAGTAAATCTCTAGTGTAAGCTACCTTGTAGTTGTGATCTCTGTCAAAATCAATTCCATATGATCTACCGGGGGCACAAAACCAACTAATATATTTGTATATGATAATCTGTTTTCTGCATTGATAACATTTCATGTCAGAAAGTATACTTTTTTTTAACTTTTTCAATTGAGTTACAGCATTGTACGCCTTGAATTGCACTACTGCTGAAACGGATATGTGCATACAAACTTGAGGCAGACAAAAAAATTATCCATTTCAATGTTGATAATTCATCAGCTTTTACCTCTGAAAATCTTTCCAAGTAAGGCCACACATCAAATCGAGAAACCCAGTGGCGCAAAACTCCTTTTTCTGTTCTGAAGGGCACCCGGAGTATCCGTGAATGTTGTGTTCCACTAATTCTTTCAATTCGTTGATTGCATGTTGTACCGTGGGCCTCAGGAATCAACCGAGTCACCTTGTAACAAAAAAGTCAAATAAAAAACATAAAAATATAGGGTTTGATAAATTGTATTTAAAGACTTCGAAAACCAAATAAAAGACAACATTTGAACCTAAACACAGACACACAGAGAGGGACAAGTACCTCATCTACTGATATGTGGTTGCAATGTGGTACTTAAACTTACACATGATAGTCTTACATAATACAAACAAAAGCAACTCATCTACCCAAAGTTATAGCTTACATTTTTAATGGTAAATAATTTGATCAAATCAGGTCACTGCTAATTTATATACAGGAGAAATAATGTGGGATGTGGGTAGCAGAGCAGCACTTTACCACAATAATCTGAGGTGTAATGTCTAACCCTTGTTGTTTTATTCTCAGCAGCATTTCATTCTCCAAGGCACGAACTTGGTCCAGTATATACACAACCTGTGCTCAAATAAGAACATGGAAGGAACCTTTTTTTAATTATCAGTGATAAGTCTTTTGACACAAAACAGCTAAAAGGATTCCAATCAATAGCTTGTAATACTATTTCTATCTTGAAGCTTTGGATGCAGTTTAAATGGATATAATGCCAACTATTTTCAATTTCATTGTCAAAAGACATAGCAAAATCAAAGGACAAGTTCAAAATATCATCAAACAATAGATAGAGGATCTCATGGAATGCATAGTGCAATTATTAAAAATCTGTACCTGTCCACCAGTGTCTGGCATTCCTAAAACATTTGCTTGGCCAAAATAACCATGAGGCGAGAGAATCACAACATTAAAGACCATAGGAATCCTTCCTAGAAACATTTCCAAAGTCGATGGATCAGGTGCCTGAAGGATCTCCAAGAGCAAATGAATCATATCTGAGACATGTTCCACATTGTCTCCCCATCCTTTCTCCAATCCCATTTCTTGTAATCTGCCCACACCAGAGTCGAGTAAGAATCAAACGAAGGCATTATTGGCATTTGTTTTTATCTCCTATATCTATAAACTTTGAATCTAATTTTGTTTCCAATGTATTCATTCATCTTTAAATCCATCCTGTCATATGAAGATATCAATCAAGTAGACATCGGGAAAATTGCTAAAAGAGTTATTCACACAGATGAAACGAAGCACACATTAACCTCAATGGTGTCCTCAAACAATTCCTACAATATCGATATTTTTCTTGCTGTAATATCTTGAGTAGAAAAAAGAACATATCTGCAAAAGAAAAAGTTATATATTACTTGTGTTCAAACTCTGTATATGGAGTATTCTTAGGCAACTTTTTAAGATGTTCCTCTGCCTTTACCAAGGCTGAGCGTAGCTTGGTTAAACTCTGTATCCTTTCATTCAGCATCAGTTTCTGCAAGTTAAATGGCACACATTATACTTGCCCATTTCTCGACATACTACAAATGATGAATTGAAAATCACATAAAACCAAAGACAAATCCTTTTCTAACCAAAACAAACTTCACACCTCAGAAATTACTCTGCCATGTGCTTAGGCTACAGGTAAGATTCTTTGAATCATCTTTAGGTCACAGTTAATGGGATATCCATATTTTTACTATGATGTCAATTTGGTGTTAGAAGCAATATATAAAGACAGGTTATTGTCAGTGAAATTATAAGTAAGAAAAATAACATTGCAAGGTAGTGGAGAAAGAGAAACATCTTCATAATTAGGTTTCCTCTGTTTTAGTTTGTAGTTTAATATATAGTTTTTTCCAAGGAATTCAATTAAAAATGAAAGATGAGAATCAAGACAGCCCTGTGAATTTTTAATCAGTTCATATTCTATATCTCTAGAATAGCCAGGCCAGCCTTTGCTATTTGATTGAGATTTATTTTGCACATAATTGAATTATATTGAATTAAACTATCAAACTATTGAGATTTATTTTGCACAGAATCAAACTATCAAACACAATGATGCAATATTAGCCATGGAAAGCAAATGACCTGGCCTCGGTATTTGTGTGCTCGAAGGAAATCCAGCAATGGCTGCATACTTTCTCTATCATGGAATAGTCTTGAGGACAAATGTCGGTTCAAAAATTGAACTCCGCTACCGATGGAAGATGGCCGTGTTGGGCGAGGAAAGGATGCATTGAAGGGCTCAAGGTCTAGCTCCAATACATAGTTATCCTTATCCTTGTCACTGCAAAATACAAAGCTGTCATCATTTGCTTATCCAAGTAAAAATATGAGTGAATCTGTATTTTGCTTATTCAAGTGAAAATAAGAGTGAAACTGTATTTGGCACCTGTGACAGTATATGGAGAATATAAAAAAGACCACAACATAGTTGAATTTACAGTTTATAGTATATACTCCCTATATATATAAGCACCTAAAGAGGCTGGATGCATTTCAAGCATTCATTGACAAGGTTTATTACCTTCCCCTTCTGTCTTTTGCAATGCAGGAAAAATGTCAAGGAAATTAAAATATATATATGATAGAAGACATCTACTATCTTCAACGAGTAACTTAACAAATCATAGAAATTATCTAGCTATGGCACTTCCAATATATTACTGACAACATCTACGCTTATAGCATTTGCCATCTTTATTTTAATGCATCGTGGGTTCACAATGTAAACAAGTACCTTCCATTCACCAGGTGTTCCTTGAATTCCAAATATTCAGCTACAGAGAGCTGTTCAACAGCAAGTTCATCAACATTGACGCGAACATATTCCCACACACCAGGCCTTGGTCGTACCGCAAGAACAACCCATGGTGGAAGAACGATGGCCTCCTGAAACATAAATCATTTTGTCATGACAACCAAATAAATACGCACACATTTTATGACAACCACACTGATTTTGAAATCAACTGCTCCAGGAGTTGAAATAAACAATGGAAAAAGTCTGACTATACCTGAGTTGACCTCAACACATCTCCAAATAGCCCAAAATGAAGATTTTGACGTTCATCATTCTCTCCTATTACCGCCGCTAGTCCATCTAATAGTTGATGAGGCTGCAAAATCTTCTTCCCTTGTGCTACATATCTGCAAACATAAACAAAAAAATTGGCCATCCTTCAGAAAAGCATGGGACTAAAGGCTCACTTGGTGTATATAAACCGTCCTTGCTGGTTTCCTCAATTCAAAGATCATACATTCTGATAAAATGATTCATCAGGGAAGGGAGGTGGGAATCACCGTGAGAGCAGAGAAACTATTTCATTGCGGTGCTCAGAGACGGTGTCCTCGACACGCTCTCGCGAACTCAGAGCACGGGTCAGCATTGCAGCAACCATATCTTCCTTTTCCTTTGGATGAAGGCCAATAACACACACAAAAAAGAAAGAGATTTAACTGCTATTCGCTCTCAGCTACTAGCCCCACCTGAATTCTGACTGATACTCTGATAACAGAATTCAATTATATACTCACTGGAAGAACGAATACAGACACCTGAAACTTTCGAGAAATATAAAAGCAGGGAAGTTCTAGAGAGTATGACGAATTAACAGAGACGCCTTCAATGACAATAGGAGCTCGGCATTGCAAGACAGGAAACAGCTCGAGCAAGAAGCGTGGAAGAACAGGATCGCAGCGGGGATTTATATTGACTCAGTGGGTGCGCTTATACTGTAAACTAAACGTAAAATGTAAGCAGATAACGAACTAGTTTCGGTAGAGAGTCAAATCAAGGAAGGAAAAGTGGGTCCCTGTCAGAGGGTGGTGCTCTCCTCAATTCAAGTTTTTCACTTATCTGCCAGCTCTGCCAGCTCAGCCTATGGGTGAAATTTTTTTTTGGTAAAAAAAACTTTGGGTTTTCATGGGTTTTGTCCCATTTTAAATCAATTCATATGTTCAGAAAATCGATCAGATTTCTAGATTAATGAAAAAATTGTCGAAAAAGTAACTTGGAAGAGAAGATTGCTCCCGAGTTAACCCACTTCTTTTGGGATGGGAGTAAGCTCACTCGGAGCAATCTTCCCTCTTTTCAGGTAAATAATTGGACTTGAATCCAGCCAGATTTTCAGGAGTAGCCTGAGTTTTACATGGATCAAAGTTCCATACATTTCAGAACCTTGCCCCAGGGTTTTTGTCCCATTTTAAATCAACCCAGATGCTTGGGCTTGAATCCCACCAAATTTTCAAGGATACCCAAATATTGCATGGATCAAAGTTTCATGCATTTCAGAACACCTTACTCCAACCTAGGGGTTTTGTCCCATTTTAAACCAACTCAKAGATCAAACTTCTAGATTCACTGAATAAAAGATTACTCCCGAGTTAACCCGCTCCTTAAAGATAAGATGCTATCCCCTTTTTAACTTTTTCTTTATATTTTATCTAAAAAAAAATCTAAATTTTTTAAGCCATCAGCCAGCTCAACCAAAGGGTGAAATATTTTTATTTTTTATCCAACTGAAACTTTAATGATATTCTCTTTTCGTAATGGGAAATTTTTAACTTTTATTTAGATTTTATCCAAAAAAATTTAGCCACCCGCCAGCTCAACCAAAGGATGAAWTTTTTATAAAATGATAATGCTATCCTATCAATCGAGTAGGCACATTATCATGTACGTTAATCTTTGGCCCATTTTTCACTTGATGGATGAATTAATGGGTGTTCTATCAAATCTAGGTGCCCTACATGTAGAAATAATTTTGGGATTGGGTGGTTGGATTTAGGTTGTGAAATCTAGAAATCTAATCATATTATGAATATGTTTGTATCTTTTTGTGGAATTCAATTATATGAAAAAGATAAAAATTCAAATAATTTGTTATTTTTTAAAAATATTTTTTAAGTCTCAATTAAAATTCTTTTTGTGCAATCTAGTCATAATGAATATGTTTGTAATTCAATTATATGAAAAGATCAAAATTCAAATAACTTGTTATTTTTTATTTATTTTTAAGTCTCAATTAAAATTCTTAGGACATGTAACCTTGGGGATTTTTAAGTAAAGTTGAGACTGAATTACATTGAGAATTATCGAGATATATTTTTATTGGTCTAGATGTAGATTCCTATTAACTTGTCAATAGGCCAAGACTTAATAGACTTTTATTTGGAAGGTTTTAAGGGAAATTTAGAAGTTGGTGGTTTGAGTCTTTAATATTTATGTGAAAATTTAAAGTAATTTATTAATTTTTGTTTGGTAAGAAAATACAATTTTTGGAATATTTAGGGGGGATTTGACTTTTAAGACAAGTGGAATACATGTAGGACATAAAACAACAAGTATTGTACTAGGATATACATTAACAATGGTGAGATCATTCACTAATATTGGTAGGAAAGAAAAACACATTTACCAAGGAGATCAAACAATTATCTAGAATATGTCAACCCTTAGATATATGGTAGGGTGGAAGCTGGTTCGTCAAATTTGAGTTGGCAAGGCTAAGGAATTGGACAAAGAACTCAATGACTGCAATTCAAATTCATTTAAATTCATCACTCAAATATAATGGTTCACTTCTAAGATTTTGTGGTGAGTTGTATTAGACAAGTTAGTGTCCGGATAATCCACAATGGACATTTTTGTTTGTTCACGTTTCAAATCCAAATCAAGATTTATCATCAGGGAAATGAGCTAAGTTGTAGCATTGCAAGATCTATTTTATTAATAATTTTGTATGGATGCCAGTTCTAATCCTAAATTGTAGTCAAGCTAATTATAATTTAGTTGGTTAGGGTGGCAGGAGCAAGAGGGGTTCTCTTCGGCCTTGGAGGAACTACTAAACTAACCTACTCTTGGAGCCTAGGACATGCCCCCAATAACCAAGCTAAGGCCTATGCTTTACTCCAAGGTATTGTGTTGGCAAGCACCTACCATATTCATAGGCTTATCATTCTTGGTGATTCAAAAAACATTATCAGACACATCTCCTTAGGGTCACTTCCCCATGATGCGAGACTTTGTTCCACATTCCATAGAATACAAAAGGAGATACAGAGGGTCTCACTTGTTGATTGTTTTCACATCTTCCAGATGAAAAATTCTCTTACGGCATTGTCTAGTTGTTCTACGAAATGACGTTTTTTGTTGGAATCCAGCGATATAAATTTACATGAATCACTATTTTTAGTTGTTCAAAATCCATTTTTGAATGCAGAAATGGATTCAACATGTTGAAAACCCCTGGGGCACTCAGATTATATAGAAATAATCACTCAAATCTACTAATCTAACAATTTCTCGTCGAATTTCGGGCAAATGTCCCCGGAAAAAATCGTCATTTCGTAAAACGTTTAGCCTATGACATTCTCTTACTAACCACCAAGCTAACCTAACTACTAAGGATAAAATGATGATCCTTTGTATTAATGGGCATCCTTGATATAATCCCATCCCTTAATGGTCTCCCCCCACTTAATGGTCATGTCAGGGCCCCTCCTTATGGATTCAAGCCATGCTTTTGTCACATACCCACTACCATAATCAAATTTTCGTTAGTTTCTGCAGAATCAGAGCCCCCGAATTACCTATGGAGGCCTAGCGCAAGCTAGCTCTTTCTCTCTCTCTCTGTTCCCATGTGATCGCGGGTCATGATCATAGGTCAAATAGTCGTGGTGCCTCTTCGTATTTCGCGCCTCGACGCTACTGTGATGTCGAATCGTTCGAATCTGCAACCGCCGAACCCTGGCAGGGCTAGCAATAGGCCAATAGGGACGAATCCCTACAGGGTTAGCAGATGGCCATTAGGAACGACCCTATCGCGCGGTTGAGTGGAGTACAGGTGGCGAGAGGGGAGACATGACACGGTGGGAAACGTGACAGGAGACGGGCCCCACTTCACATGCCACACCATTCCAGACCCCCCCCCCCCACATTAAAGGCAAAATGGCAAGGGGGGTCCAGAATTCCCCTGAATGTCGTTGATCAAGGCAAATAGATCCTGACTGTTCTCGAGTTGCACGTTCGATTCCGGACCCCCCCCCTCACCGCTAAAGGCAGAATAGCAAGGGGGCTCCGGAATGAAGCCTCAGTCGTAGATCTGGGCAGGTGGACCTTGGCCATTCAGATCTGCTCGCCACTTACCCTAAGGCGCATTCGCGCCTCGGCTTAAAGTTGACGTCTCTTCCCCACATCCGACGGTCATTATAGACCCTGAGATTCCCCGAAGGAATCTCGTTCGCTCATCGGGACTTAACCACATGCTAACATCTCGATATTTATAAGTCGAGATTTATCAAGGCGAGAGCCCAACCTCTTGTCAACGGAACTCCCGAATCCCCGATTCTCGATTTCCCGAAACGGGTAATCTCTCGACACATAGCCTCTCGAAATCGATCGGTCCACGACTACTTTGGGGTTTCCACCATGGAACATCCCGTTCTCTCGTCACTAGGACTCCCGAGTTCCCGACTCCCGATTTCCTGAAATGGGAAATCTCATGACACGTGGCCTCCTTTAATCGGACGACCCAAATCCATTTCGGGGTTTCTACCATGGAAGGCCCCAATCTTTCGTCACCAGAACTCCTGAGTTCCCGATTCTCGATTTCCCAAAAGGGGTAATCTCTCGACACGTAGCCTCCTGAAATTGATCGGTCCACGACTACTTCAGGGTTTCCACCATGGAACATCTCGATCTCTCTCGATCTCTCGTCACCAGGACTCCCGAGTTCTTGACTCCCAATTTCCCGAAATGGGAAATCCCATGACACGTGGCCTCCTTTAATCGGACGACCCAAATCCATTTCGGGGCTTTCGCCCTTATTCACTGTGGGTTTAACCCTCGGGTATCTCCTGATAGATCCAACGGCTATCGGGTTTTCTAGCTGAGATCTGACGGCTCGGACAGGTTCCTCTGTGCATTCTTCCCCGACTTCCTGGACGGGGAAAAATCAACGGTCCAGATGTTCTCATCGACCTCGGGGATCTATGTTCCCGATCTCGTCGCTATCCACGAAGGTACAGAAAGACAAGGTGATAAGGCATTTAACATCCTACTTTCTCCTACCAAATCTAATGGTCATGAGTGACCACAGATTTCCCGACGGGATCTTGTCCGTCGATCAACACCTATCAAGGTTAAGGTACTTATCTTTCCAACTTCTTCTTCTTATCTGACGGTCGTGAGTGACCACAGATCTCCCGACGGGATCTCGTCCGTCGATTCGATACTTACCAGGGATTTCTTAAGGCCTTGTGCCTTCATGTCCCTTTTCCAGGTTCTTGATGACTTTTTCAAGAAGGGTATCTCTATGGGGAGGTTTACCCAGGGTACTATCTGAGGAAGTTAAGGGTATCTCTCTCTCGAGAACTAGGCGTGAAGTCTGAATTAGATTAGTATGAATATAAATAACAATTTAAGAGAGCATAAGCCACACGTAGTCTTTCCATATAAACATACAACTACCAGTACTGATCAAGATACCGTACAAACATTCTTATAATGAAGTCATTCACGATTTCACAGCTTATGATCATAAATGTCAGCATACAAATATTTCAAGATGTCAAAGGAAAAACACTTATCAAAAAGTAACACCAAGGGTTATGCAACTGCTGAGAGAGGTACTCGTTTCCACCCAACTGTAGGCTCAACGAATCCCAGCGGATTTACCACTAGCCACCCCCGAGATGAGACCACGATGTTGTGAGACTGCGTCTCTGTTTTCCAGTGACCAGGAGCGAAGGTTACTCTCCTTCCTCTCTGCTATCACCCCCTCTGCATATCGCCAAAGTTCTCTTTTTCCCCACGCGTCGTCCCCCTCTATCGCTTCTCCCCCACGCCTTATCCTCTTGCGAGGTTGCGTGTGGCACGATTTCCCTCGCGCTGGTCAGGCCTGACGGCTCTATGGATGGGCAATTCACCTCCCCATCCCTCATTAACTCCTGAGGAGTCATCTGCCTACCAGCCTGCGAGACATTTAATTCGAGGTTAGTGAGATGCTTTTGGTTCTCCGGGCCAATGGAGTCCCAATACGGTATTGATTCTCGGTGGAATTTAACGCCACCTTTCCAGGTGCCTTCCACCACCTTTCTGCAACGATCGTGGTCTCTTTTTCAGCACATCCCCTCTCAGCAGTCCTGCTATATATATATATTCATAATATTATTTACATTCATCGACCTTTTTCACAAGGTCCATTCACATCACACATTCACATTTCTGAGTTTGCCACAATACTTGGCCAGTATAGTTATTTTTACAGACTGGGAGAAACAGGGTGTTACAGCTTTTGGCCATGCGATGACATCCCACCTCCCTTTAATTCCCTTAACGCCTTCCTATCTGGCTGTAGATTTCATTCTCCTCCCACGCTCGATATGAGGTGTGTGTGGAATGTACCTATCTACCATGATCTTCTCAATCGTACCAACAATCATGTTCGTGAGTGGGTGTTGTGCGTCACAAGATGGGTCGTTATGTCGTTAGCCACCCATGTTTGGATTGCCTCTTATGGCTTTAAGTCTATAGTTTGGGGATCAATGTGCCTTGTGTTTCTTTCACCTTGCCTTGTTGTGATCCTCTTTGGTACTCCCATTCAGTGTATCCCTTGGTGAGGTCTGGCCCAATGGTGAGGAGGGGGCCAAGCCACCAGAAAGAAAAAATCATCTAGTTAGAAGTAGATGTAGAAGAACTTCAAATCATGGTTCAAACATTGCAAATTCACTTTTGCAGTGTCTCTGCCTAGGTGCTCACAATTCTAGAAATCACAAGACATCAACATCAAGCACTCCAACAACTTCAAGATGAGTGTTATGCTCTCAAGAACCATCTCAAGGATTTACTAGTACGCTTTGGTCCAACTCGGTTTCCTAGGTTGTTTTTAGTGCACTTGGATGAGGCTTTTCCCCCGAAAGCTCCTCCTCTCTCAGAGTTGAATTCTCCTGTCTCGATGTCTTCACATGGTGCCCATGGTATGAAGGGTCCTTTACTTCCTATTTAAGTTGGATCTGCTTCCTTAGTTTAGGGGTTTTTGTTAGGATCTATACCGTCAGTTTTTTTTTTTTGTATAAAACCACTCTTTAGCATTGTTAAACTCTTTTCTCTGAGTAAATTTTTGTAAATTGACTGAGCCCCCTCTGACTCTTCTCTTTGAAATGATGCTACTTTTGTACATTTGCTGCGTGTTTAGACACAATTTTACCTAATACAAAATCTCCCAATTTTTGTTAAAAAAAATTATAATATAGTTGGCATAATTATTCTAGTTGTTTTGTTGGTTCTCTAGTTAGAGCTCTAGATTAGTTCTTTTGTTAGTTGATTAAAGGAACACAATTCTCACTCACCTCAAAACTTATGTCCCTATTTAGGGTTTTTTGGGTTCTTAATTATCTCTATGACCTCCCTAAATCAATGTTTATAGTAATGGTTTTCCTTTGCAAGAATTTTTTCATCTTCCAAGGAAACACAGTGCTTGGTCTTAACTAGAATTCAAATTCATTAGTAAAGTAGAATGGTGTTTTCAAATTATTTTCTTAAGTAATTGTGAAATTGTTGTCTTTTAAGTGGTATATGTATCAATTGGGAAATTGAAGTCATGGCTTATGGCTTGTGGATGAAGTCTTATTTTCTAGCATGAGAATGTGATCCTAACTTAGCTGTTAGTGGTATTATTTATATATGAGTTAAATTGCTTGAAAAATTTCAACTCCTTTAAGATAAGAATGGTGGAGAATAGTCTAGTACAAATTTTAGAATAAAGTCCTCTTTGTTGTGAAATTAATGAGGATATATTGTTATTAGATGATTGCATGCTTGAAACTGCAAGGTATGACCATGAAGGAATGTTGTTATTCTTATGTGCTTCACTACAAAGAGCTAGAACTACTTGAAGTTCAATAGGATTTGGGAATTTTAATTCCTCGTAAAACCATTTCTTATTATTATGCTTTTCTTTGATCTAAATGAATTGTTTATAGGCATTTCATTGTAGATAGCAAGTCCATTCTAGAGTTGTAGCTATGTGTGGTTTTATTTCAAATGTGGATTGAATGATTATGCATGTTATTGTGTAACCAAGCATGGATGATGCAGACCCCTACCTTAGCCTAAGCCTCCTGATCTCTCGGTCTAATTATCTCTTATATCACTGAGTCGAAATGGCTCTTCTAGTCCACTGCTAGAACCTCCAAACAATCAAACCATATGTCCTTATGCAAAACCCTGCCTGTGCGAACTAGCACTAAGCGCGATCTCTTCTTCCACGCGACCAGGGTGCTGCGACCGCATGCCAACTCAATGTCACTTCGCACCTCGCAATTCAGGAATATTGGCATGATGCAACTCCACCACTTCAACCTCTGAAACTTCGAAACCCAAAAGGGGCTTAGTGAGCACTAACCCTCTATTCTATGCATGCAATGTGACCTTCCCCTAGGAACCGGGTCCTAGCTCCCAAATAATATGTGAGTTCCTGATTCAGAGAATCACTGAACAACTCCTCCTTCCCTTTTGAATCTCTGACTCCCGAGATCTGATGATCCAGATCTATGGTCCAGATCCTCCGCAAATCAACGACTCATATCAAGTCGACGATTCACCTTTTGCGACTCTGGGGAAGTATTCAATTTCGTTTCCCCGATTCCCGATCCCTGAAATCTGTCTGACCCAGATCAATGGCTCTCGACATGCCAAGATATGACGGTTCAAATCTCTCCCTATGAATTGGTAATTCACACTTCAGGGATTTGAAAACCAAGGCTAAACCTTGTTCTCCCAACTCACGAAACACGATCTCTCGAAATGAACCGACGATTCAGATCTAATTTAGATCGACGGCTCCTATCCCTCTTGAGCTTTTAAACACTGGATGAATCTCCATCTTATCCTCCTCGCAGCTCTGTTCGATCCGACAGTTCACGGAAATTCGACACTTCACCCTCGAAGTTTTCCACTGTCCGTTCAGACCTCAATGAATCTTGGCCAAGTAACTCAACATCAATTCTCTGAACTCGATTTCCCCGGGCGACTGCAACTTTCGTCCTCCCTTTGAATTTTTCGAATAACACTATCCTTCCTGAGCTTGGTCCTCCCAAAATCTTTTGGATTCTAAAGAATCATGCGCGCACACCTTGTACGTCTTCACAATAACTTTCGGTTATCTAACGATTCCTGCTCTGTGCACTCCTTGCAACAAAGAATATTCAACCACTCCGTGAGTTGAAGAAATATAGCACTCTCCTCAGCCTACGCACTCCTTGCACGGCTTTGTGCCACCCTCACACTTCTTGCTGGTATAAGTTAACACTATCCCTCCTGAGTTTTCTGAGGTAAAACTCAGAAACTTGTCAACGCACTCTTTGCGGACTCTCATTGCATTCCTCACAGGGTTTCTCAGGAAGAGAAACAATTGAAACTTATACTCCTCCTCTCACAGACTTCATACATTCACCATGAAATCACGAGCATACACATAGCATTGAAACAAAAGGATAACAGAGAATATAAGCAAATTGTAACATACCATTCAAAAGATAAATACAACAACCATGACACACCATGAAAAGAATTCTTATATTAATCCAGTGCTTCTGTACATGGATCAATAGCAACAACTATTCTTCATACAACGTCTACTTCTCTACTCCTCTCTGCTCTCCTAATCTTCTACAACAAAATTTACAATACTGAATAATAATTACAAATGAGAGGATCTTCTTGAGTTTTTCCCTCTCTCTTCTCTAAGCTATCTTATCATAATTAAAAGCTATCTACTAAACATTCATTACAATAAATGCCTCCTTATCCGACAGATGAGAGCACTGCTCAATATCTGTTTACATTCTTCCAAACATAAATGCAAATACATCCTCCCAGATTTTACATTAAGTGTTCTATCGTTCAAATTCAAAAATATTCTCAAAATGTGCGCTGGTGTATTTCCAACTGTCCTCCACTTTTGTGCTTGTTTTGCTTGCTTGCTTACGATGCTCCTGCATCAATGGACAAGAAGGCATGTTAATGCTTAGATTTGGCACTATCACGTATTGCAAATATGCTTGAGCAAATTGAATTGAATGGGCACATCGATGCCCAATTTTGATGTGTCCATTTGCATTTCATTTATGCATGGAAAAATCTATTTGAGTGGGAAAATCGATGTCCATAGTGTGGCCTTCTCTTGCATTGTAAGTCCATATGGAAAAATTCAAGCTAGAACTTGGCATTCTCTATTCATTGGATTTATGCTTGGGAAAATTAAATGGAATGGAAAATCCATGCCCACAATTTTAAGATCTTAGTTTATTGAATCATGTGTGTAGAAAAAATAATTTGGAAGGGTGAATTCATGCCAATCTTAGAATTTCCATTGCAAGGTAATTATATATGGGAACAATGTTTTGAATGGTAAAATCATTGCCCATATGTGGCATTTTCTATCCATTAAAATTGTGTATGAATAGAATGATTTGGATGCGAAAATCGTTTCCTATATCTTTTTTACTCTTTCACTTGTATTTATGCATTGCATTTGGTTGGTATGGGTAATTCATTAGCCATGCTTGTTATACTCTCTGTATTCCATTCATGCATCGATATACATATTTGGAGGGGAAAAATATTTTCCCAACTTGGTATTTTATTTCTTTTATAATTAAGAGTAAGAAAATTGAAATGCATGGGAAAACCACTACTCAACTTGGATAGTCCTTGTTTATTGCATTTTTGTTGAAGTAAATTGATGAGTATGGGAAAATTGTTGCCCCTCCATTGGCATTAAAATATCTTTGGGTTATGTTGACAGGGAAAAATTGACATTGTCAATAGCAGGGGTTCTCCTCAAGAAAAGGCCAATTAGACTTTAACATGTTTGATGTAGGGAACCCATCCAGATTCTAGCCCGACAATCATTATTTGTTTTGGGATTTTACTGACTCTGACCCGGTCCACCATTTAGGTTTTTCAATATGAAATAAACGAAAATGCAGTTAAAATAATATGTGAAATGTAGTATGCCCTAAACTAATCTAAAAAAACCAAAAAGGCATAGAACTAGTTGAGAAAATGGAGCCTTCTTCATCAAGTTCTTGTAAGTTGGTTTGCACCTTGCACTTTGATCCCACGACCTTATTTAGACAAGACACATCAAATACTCGACGAATCTTGGAGTGGGTTGGAAGAGACATATTGTAGGACACTTGTCCAATGCTATGGATGATCTCATAGGGTGCATAGAAGTTGGGTGCTAAATTCTAAGGTTTTTTTTTTTTTTTGAGTGATGCTTGTTTACAGAGTTGAAGGTGAAGAAACACATGATCCCCTACTACAAAAGAACATTCAAAGAAATGATGGCTTACTTGTTGTTGTTGATATTATGGTAGTTGTGGGAGGTATTAACCTCCATATGTAACCTTTGACTATAATAGAATGTTTCGGAAGCAAGAGAAACCCTAAACAAATGTGTGAAAACCCTAGAAGACATTTCAACTCAGCAGAATATGTAATATTAAGGTATTATCCTCTAGGAAGACAAGTCGGCCTCACAGGAAAAAGATAAACAAAAAATATAATTACCAGAAAGTCAGGTTGGCCCAGCCAAAAAAGTCATTGGACATATTAATATAAATAGAGGATGTCTTGGCTCATTTGTTCACTCACTCTCACTCAGGAAACCAAAAACAATGCACAATTTTGGAGGAGGAGCAACAACAACTACAGTTGTATGTTTTTTCTCTTGTTCATTCTTTCTAGTACTTTATCTTGTGCGCTACCCTTAGAGAAGGTGTGCTCTCTTGGTTATCTGTTGGTTCCAATGTGGCTTCCTGGAATCATTCCTTATGTCAAAGGTTAAGGTGCTCGGGGGTAGTTTTTGTGCCTATGGATGGGTGACAATGGTGTAGCATTGTCTATGGTGAAACAGGCACATCAAATTTATTCTAACAGGTTATGGGCCCACACTACCTTTAGAATAGTCTAACCACTGGAAGGTAGATCGTGAGTTCCTTGCGAAGCTCGTTGTAGCACCAGTTGCAGTTGCAACTAGGGTTTCTGATTTTGCAGCTGCAACAAATCCTAAACCTAAATTCTTGGGCACTTTCAATGAAGCATTGGACCTAATTTTTAGGTATTCTAGTGCACCCTAGCCTAGCACACCCTCTAGTGCCCTTAACCAACAAAAATGTCAAGTTTGAGTTTTTGGGTCAAAGTCAAAAGTTGACTAGTCAAATTCAAAGTGAAAGGTTGATTGGTCAAATTCAAAGTCAAAGGTTGACTTTTGGTCAAAATTGATTTTTGTGGTCAAAAATTGAAATTTCAGGATTTCTAGCTTGTTCTAATCATTGAACCTTTTTGATTTAGTTTCCAACCTCTTTTTGTCAAGATGGTATCTAGTTTCAGATTAGAAGACAAGCTAAACGATACTACAAATTTCAAAGGTATGCACTTGTATATTCTTTTCAAGTTATATCATCCAACAAAGCATGCTTGTGTTTGCAGGGGATGTACAAGAGACCTTGTCCAAACAATGATTTTGAATTTAGTACATTCAGAGGAACAAATACACCCTCCCTAGCAGTCACGACTCTAGGTTTGATTATTTAAAAATTGATATGTCTCTAGCTATTATGGCAATATTATGATCTTACATATTTCATTATACTGACCCCTTAATATCATAGATACACTTGTTGATCTCCTCTCTAGGAGATATTCTTGTTCTTATGTAAATTCTTATTGTTTACAAGATGAAGTTGATCTCCTTTAGGAGATGTTCTTGTTTACCAACCTAGACTCCAAGCAAGATGTATTCCATGGAGGATACCATGAATATTTTGTTGTTCTTGTTTCTTTTCCCGGGCAGGTCATAAGAGATAAATTTGAGAGGGAGTCAGACTCAGAGGGAGTCAGTGATCAATAAGAATCCATCATAGTTTCATGACACTTTGTAGAATTCAAAGGGGCATGCAACAGATGAAAGTGTGGTCCGAGGATTTTCTCAAATAGAGGGAGTTGATTTCAGAGTTTGAGATGAAGGATCTTGACCAGATATATTGGGATTGGAAGTGTTGCTAGCACCAGATGAGATCTTCAGTGGAGACTGAAGAGGTTTAGCATGATGGATAGAAATTCCATGGCCACACCTATGATGACACATCTGAGGAAGTTGTGTGACGGGACAAACATTTTCTTTGTAGAGAGCACCTTGTGCTAGTATATGGTTGAGCCATGACCATATTATTGGGTTATAAAACAACATGAAGGTACCTATGTAGTGGTACCAATAGATATAATTGATCTCCGATGATCAATTATGGCTTCCGGGATATACAGTTTTTGGATTAGGAGTGCAGAAGATAGATCTAGCACCTGGGGTGCTACTTCATCTTTGGATCGAGCAGGATTTCCAGACAAGCACAGAAGTAGATACATGTAGCACTCAGTCATATATCATAGCCAGTGATGCAAGATATGAAGCAGGGTGGATTTTCAAAGGATCTTGCAGGACTTCATCAGAGACATGGTGCAGGAAGGAGTAGTGAGGCTCCATCGCATATCCATATTTGGAGGGGAAAAATATTTTCCCAACTTGGTATTTTATTTATTTAATAATTAAGAGTAAGAAAATTGAAGGGCATGGGAAAACCACTACCCAACTTGGATAGTCCTTGTTTATTGCATTTGTGTTGAAGTGAATTGATGAGTATGGGAAAATTGTTTCCCTCCATTGGCCTAAAAATATCTTTTGGGTTCTGTTGACATGGAAACATTTCCATTGACAATAGCAGGGGTTCTCCTCAAGAAAAGGTCAATTAGACTTTAACATGTTTGATGTAGGGAACCCATCCAGATTCTAGCCCGACAATCGTTATTGGTTTTGGGCTTTAACTAATTTTGATCCAGTCCACCATTTAGGTTTTTCAATATGAAATATATGAAAATGTAGTTGAACTAATATGTGAAATGTAGTATGCCCTAAACTAATCTAAAAAAACCAAAAAGGCATAGAACTAGTTGAGAAAATGGAGCCTTCTTCATCAGGTTCTCGTAAGTTGGTTTGCACCTTGCACTTTGATCCCACGAGCTTCTTTAGACAAGACACATCAAATAATCGATGAATCTTGGAGTGGGTTGGAAGAGCCATATTGTAGGACACTTTTCCAATGCTATGGGTGATCTCATAGGGTCCATAGAACTTGGGTGCTAATTTCTAAGGTGTTTTTTATTTGAGTGATGCTTGTTTATAGAGTTGAAGGTGAAGAAACACATGATCCACTACTACAAAAGAACATTCAAAGCAATGATGGCTTACTTGTTGGTGTTTATATTATGGTAGCTACGAGAGGTATTAACCTCCATATGTAACCTTTTGACTAGAATAGAATGTTCTGGAAGCAAGAGAAACCCTAAACAGATGTGTGAAAACCCTAGAAGACATTGGATCAACAAAATATATAATATTAAGGTATTATCCTCCAAGAAGACAAGTCAGCCTCATAGGAAAAAGATAAACATAAAATATAATTACCCAAAAGTCAAGTTGGCCCAGCCAAAAAAGTCACTTGACAGATTAATATAAATAGAGGACGTCTTGGCTCATTTGTTCACTCACTCTCACTTAAGAAACCAAAAACAATGCGCAAGTGTGGAGGAGGAGTAACAACAACTGCAATTGTGCGGTTTTTCTATTGTTCAGTCTTTCTAGTACTTTCTCTTGTGTGCTACCCTTGGAGAAGGTGTGCTCTCTTGGTTATCTGTTGGTTCCAGTGTAGCTTCCTATAATCATTCCTTTTGTCAAAGGTAAGGTGCTCGGGGGTGGATTTTGTGCCTATAGATGGGTGACAATGGTGTAGCATTGTCTATGGTGAAACGAGCACATCAACTTTATTCTAATAGTTGCTTCATTCTATTTTGATCCATAACCAAATTGTCCTTTAGTATGTAGAGAATGGATTCTCTACTGTGGATTATGTGATCCACTACCCAAACCTTGGAAGCGCTTGGTATATATGAAGTGACTAACAATGATTTTTTTCCATATACTACTTCATATGGGGAAATTTTGGTAGCTCCATGATAAGAGGTATTGTACCACAATTATGTGAGGGGAATCCATTGTACCCATTGGTGTGGTTTTTTAGAGGCAAAGAATCTCAAATAGGTTTTTAGGTACTTTTTTACCACTTCAATTCGACCAAGTATTTGGGGGTGATATGAAGTGCTCATTTTAAACTAGGTACCCTATATTTTAAAAAAGTCCTACTAATGTTTTCTTTTGAAGGTAAGATCCCAATCTGAGAACATGGAAGTGGGCATGCCATGTAACTTAAAAATCTAATCAAGGAAGAATTGGGAAACTGAGGAGGGGGATAAATGGATGTGGTAGGGAAAAAACATGAGCATATTTGGAGAGACGATCAACTACCACCATGATCAAATATTTGTTTCCCACTCTTGAAAGTCCCACTACAAAATACATAGTGATGTCAACCTATATGTGTGTTGCAATGCCTCTGGTTTCTTTACAGTCTCCCCTTTGTTTATTTAGCAATCACAAGTTTCCACAAAATCCTAGATGCTAGTTTTCATGCCCTCCCAAAAGAACAAGTCGTTAGTTTGTTCATATGTTTTATGAAATCCAGAGTGAATTGTTGTAAGTGATGAATGAAATTCCTCTATGATTCTTTATTTTAAGGAATAATACTTTAATATAACAATGTGTCCTTTATATCGAAGTATATCTAGCCACCATGTATATCCTTTAGGAGAGTTGGGATCTTCCTAAATCCTATGGATGAGTTGAATGATAATGCATTTTCCAACCATTCTTGAAAGTATTCCTCAAGCCAACTTGGAATAGGTAAAGATAAGGAAAAGAGGGATCCATCCTCCTCAAATTGTCAAGATAAGGCATAAACTACCTATCGTATTTACCCTTATTATAGATAATATCATAATCATACCCAATAGCTTATGCTTATTTGGTGAGTGTAACCTTTTTTCAAGAAAGTACTTTAGACTATGATGGTCAGTATTGATCTTGAAACGTCTCCCTATGAGGTATGGACTTTGGGTCTCTATTTCATGCAATGTGGCCATCATCTCTTTCTAATATGTGGATTTACCTAAATTGAAGCCACGTAAGAACTTACTGGTGAATGCCAAAGGGCACCCTTCTTGCATAAATACTACTCCAAGACCTTTGTCCAAGGCATCACATTACAAGAAAAAAGTCATAGTTAAATCTAGCATTGTTACTAATGGAATCGTGCACATGGAATACTTTATATTTGAGAAGGCCTATTCAAGAACCTCATTCCAATCAAAGACATTCTTTTTGAGTAGTGAGGTTTAAGGGAGAAACAAATTTTCCATATTTTTTCACAAAATTCTTGTAGTAGCCTATGAGTCCTAAGAATCCGTTCAAGCTCTTCATGGTTTTGGGATGAGACAATCTTTCATACCCGTGACTTTCTTGGGATCAACTTGTACTCTATCCTGACTTACAATGTGACCTAAGTATTCAACATGTGAAGCCCCAAAAGTACATTTGGACCACTTTATGAATATATGGTGGTACTGTAAGAGTTTCAAGGATTGATCAACATGCTATATGCGGTATTCCTATGCTTTTTTCTAGATTAACATATCATCAAAGAATACCAACCCAAAATTATGTAGGAATAGTTGAAATTTCTTGTTCAAGAGGATCTAGAAGGCTGATGGAACATTGCAAAGGCCAAAAGGCATCCCTAAAAAATCATAATGACCTTCATGTGTATGGAAAACAATCTTAGGGATGTCTTCCTCTTTTACCTTGAAGACCACTTTCTCTTGTTTTATTATGACCTGGTCCATTATTTAAGGTTTTCAATATGAAATAAATGAAAATGTGGTTAAAGTAATATGTGAAATGAAGTATGCCCTACACTAATCTAACAAAACCAAAAAGACATAAAACTAGTTGAAGAAAATACATAAAATAATTCAGAATTAGTTCACAAGATTACATTGCATACACTCCAAATCACCAACAACTAAATGAAGTTAACTTGCAATTAAAGTTGAAGGTGATAGTTCCATATCCAAACCAACCAAAACACTAAAATAAAAGAAAGAGAGAATAAATGCCAAATTGTGAGAGTAGTCTACAATTTAAATTTACCATTCTCACAACCTTAATCAACTATTGCCTATTGCACCAATGAAAAACAAGAATATTCTATGTCAAAATCACAACACAACATAAATCTCTAGCAGTAGTCTTGGCCAATAATAGATTCTATCATTAAAAAATAAAGTAGTTTATAGTAGAAAGGGAAGATCCAATGATGACATATTCTTATTCTTATTCAAAAGGAAAAGAACGCCATAGTCTTTTGATTTCATTATGTTTTATAACACTTCTTTCCATAATCATGTTTTCTTAATTTTCTTGCCATGGGACAATTTAGGTGTTTTTTTTTTATCAAGTTGCCCCTGTTTATTTTTTAAAGGTTACATATCATGGGGTCTCCTTTTACACTTTGTTATTTATGTTTAGTCTAAACACCTTTCTGAAATACTTCAATAACTACAGAGTTAGATTTTATAATGAATCCATAGTATATCTCTTGAGCGGTGGTGGGCCCACATCCTTTTATTATGGATTTGACATCATATTTGTATAAATTATTCATTGTGATATTACATGGATTTGATTGTTTTTGGTTTGACACTGTACACGTTCCAGTCTCTCGTCATTTTCGCAGTTGCTTTCACAAATTACACTTTTCATCAGTGGAACTTTTATTTTCCACTACCTCATGCATCCAAATTATTGATGAGCCTTTATATCCATAATAATGATAATGTTTAATAATAATAAAACTAAAAGTATTAGCATGTATAGTCAAAGTGCTTTCACCTATGTAATTAATGTGCCTCAATGGCTATGATTACTTGGTGATGTGCAATGTTGTACTCATACTTCAATAACCATTAACTTATTCTAATTGTGAAATCAAACTCAAGAACTTATCACCAAATAATATCAATGATTGTATTTTAATTTTTTAGCTAAATTTGTGACTAAACATGAAATATTTTTATTTGAAATGTTCACCAATATTTGTCTAAGTTTGTTTCACCAAAATTATTTGAATTATTCCATGTCTGACCATACCAATCTTTAAAAAACTTATAACTAAGTCTTGTGTGCATATCCAATACTAAACCCCTCGACTGTAACGTACACATCCACCGGTAAGATGGTTAAGCTACCTCAAATTGTACTTCAAGAACTGATTTCAAATTCTGATAACAAGTAATTAATAAAGAAGCATGAAAGAAATGCAGTAACCACACATGCAATAATCAAGATTCACACTAGAATTAAAAAGAATGCTTAATCATGACATGCACAACAATAACCAACCGGAAGGTACATTAAAAACACATATATAAGAGATAATAATTAATACACAATGAAAATAAATATACAAGCAAAGAAACACATGAAAAAGAACACTTATCTTTAATAAAACCAATCACCAACTGGATTCAGACCAAGGACGTTCCAACCAACCTTAGGTACTTATGTTCCAAGTCTTAATCACAGGTCACCCCCGAGTCAGGGCTACGAATCCAAAAGGATGGGTTCCATAGTGTAACATACCCAGCCACCCATACGTTGGCCACACTACCTAAAAAACACACTTCTTTAACTGATCTCAAATTTTGGTAATAATTAATTCGAAATCAAGCATGAAAGAATGCAATAACCATGCATGAAATAATCAAGATTTATGCTAAAACATCCAAGAAAAGGAACAACGTGCCATGCACAACAATAACCATCAAGCATACACATTATAAATATGAATCTTAGAGATAATAATAATACACAATAGAATACAAATATACATAAAACACATAGAGTACTTATCTTTGATTAAACCATCACCAACTGGCTGCAGACCAAGGACATTCCTCCCAAGCATAGACATTGTTGTTCCAATTCTCAACAACAGGTCACCCCCGAGCTAGGTTTATGAATCCATAAGGATAGATTCTAGGCCAAATCTAAAGCACACAATAGTTGGCTAATTAGCTCTTAGGTTTTCCCAACCACACAACAATCCAAATTTCCAGCTCTCTTTCCCACTTCAGCCTGCAAAACCCGAAGAAACAAACCCCTTTCTCTGCCATGCAGTCCCTCAGGCTATTCCATTTCTCTCCAGGGCTCCAGTACTACTGGTCAGAAAATCTCCAAGCCGGAAACTCCAAGGATTCTCAGTTGTGACAGTTATTTCAAAACTACGATAAATCTCATGCACATAAGCATCCATTCCAACCTAGAATGATCAATAATTCCTCACAACCATTTCACAATGGCTCTCCTCCTCCTGCCATATGTTTCCATGGTCATCCCAAGAGCACACGAATTAGCAAGAGTGAATGAGGAAGAATCCCAAGGAAAATGATTAACCAAGAAAAAAGAACATCCCCAAACAACTCACAACAACTCACAAGTAGGGTTTATATAATTACAAGAACCAAGAACCACATGGCCTCCCAAGAATCTCATATAACCATTTTTCTCAATTAAAACCTAAATGGGTAGATAAAATATATAAAAAAAATACTTAGCCACTTTAGCCCCCTCTCTCGTGGAATCATAGCCCCCTATCTCTTGTCCTTGTCGGTCTTGCATATATATATATATATATATATATATATATATATATATATATATATATATATTACATTTCTAGGCACTCTGGCCCCTTTCCAACTTTACCAGCTCACCAGCCTAAGTCATATTTACATAATACATTCTAGTTCATAGGGATCAAACTCGGGGTGTTACATCCCCCTCCCCTTATTTTGGCACTGTCCTCAGTGCACAACACCATACCGATGTTCTTAATATTACAAAGCTAGGCTCTCCGGCCTTTAATACGCACATGCAGTCCAACCAATTGCTTATATACATAGGAACTCCGGCCGAAAAGAAAACATGCATACATGAGCACTCCGACCAAAAAGAAAACATGCATACATAGGCACTCCGACCCAAAACATGCATAATTATTTTACAATTTACATTTCTGGCAGTAGTTCCAACCAACAAGCTCTCATTCCCCATCAACCCTGCACAACCCAAATAAATGAACCCCTTTCTTTGCTATGCAGTTCCTCAGGTTGCTCCACTTCTCTCTAGGGATTCAATGCACTTGGCTAGGAATGTTTCAGAGTTGCGGCTCCAAAAAATCTAGTTGCAACAAGTCCACTGAACTTTCTTCATTCCATGCCTTCAACATTGAGCTCAATTTTCTTCTAGTGTTGTTTTTCCTGAGCTCCCAGCTTCCATTGACAATATCTCATATGTATTATACACATACAATCATCATGAGATATCATTATAACAATTCTTAATCATAAATGTCAAATCTGTTTTATATAGGAAAACAAAATTTTCCAAGCATGAGCTTCCTGCTCATAATTCGTTTGGCTCTTGCAGCTGCAGGCATCACCCAATACCATTATTCTTGCAATTTTCTCAACCTTCAATCAAC
Source organism: Picea engelmannii (assembly GCA_009831015.1). Classification (NCBI taxonomy): domain Eukaryota; kingdom Viridiplantae; phylum Streptophyta; class Pinopsida; order Pinales; family Pinaceae; genus Picea; species Picea engelmannii. Next base: position 573,089 of record ML783529.1, on the reverse strand, counting down.
CAAACCAATTGTTAGTATATCATAACAATTTTTAATTTCTCAAATCTATTTATATACAGGAAATATAATTTTCATAGCATGAGGATTTTGCTCATAATGCTTGGATCTGTAGTTGTAGATATCAGTCTTCCTAATGGGATTACATCGTTGCCATATCCAAGACCATTATTGTTGCAATTTCCTCAATTTACACGCAACCAAACAGATTGTCAATAATTTTTAAATTTCGATTTCCAAAATTCTTTTATATAGAAAAATAAAGTTTCTAGACATGAGTTTCTGCTCATAATGTTTGGCTCCTGCAACAATAGGCATTGGTATTCTTTATTGGCTTACATTTCTGCCATATACAAGACCATTCTTGCTACAATTCCTCCATTTACACTCAACCAAACACATTGTCAGCATATCATAATAAATATACATTTTCATGGCAACAACTACAAAGTTTCACAAAGTGATTTCAGAATTGATTACATCAACAATTCAATCACTTCCATTAATCCAACTATAATTGGAATGAACCCATCATTCTCTACACACGTATTATCAACCATTTTTTTTTCTTTCTTTTAGCCATCACTATTTTTATTACTATGTTCCCTCAACAAATATTTTGTGTAATTTGCCATTATGTAACTACTTTAACCCACAAATTTTAGGTTGCAATATCAAACAACTCCTGAAGTGTTTCTCAACTTCACGAGTTAGCAATACTCACATCATTTAAGTTGTTATATATGTATATATGCATTCACCAAAATGCATTCAATAATTCATTTAATACCACTTGTATAATTTTCAACATCTCGAAAAAGGGATCTCATAATTGTAACGAACAATAATTCAATCACCTTCAACTAGTATTCATACTAATATAATGAAACTATCATTCATTATGCATTTGCAGCACCACATGCTATTGATAATGCAACAAATAATTACTAATAAAATAACAATCATCGTGCCAATACCCATGGCCACATATACACAATGCATCCTTGCATTGACCACATAATATCACCTAACTATGTCATGCATTCCACCACGTTGAGCTGGAAGGTCTGGCCAATGCCTCAACACATCATACATACACTTCCTACTACTTGCCTAACTATTTGGATACCTTCCTTTTCAACCCAAACACAACACCAAAAATATAATTCTTAAGTTCTCTTCAGTGTCGACAAAGAGGTTGCAGTCCAAACATCATATAAATAGTAGATACCATTGAACACTCACATAGCACTATAGCCTTTCCATATCCAACCATCTAATGGTCTCACACATGACTAGCTCTATGGATATTCATTGCTATATAAGGAGTATGTCTCCTAATTTAACCCTGTTATGATCTCATGATCAATCATAACATAATCTGAAACTAACATTTTATCTAAATGCATTCTAGCATCAACAACATTTACATGCTCTAGGCCTTCGACCATTACATATCAATTTGAATCTTGAAAAATTGACTAAGGGGAATTATTACCTCAATTCCCTTCAACAATAGAAGTAAACAAATGCATCCTTGCATGGTTGTTATCAACCTACTTGATGCTACTTGATCAACTGATATTTGCAGAAGCTCCCAGGTTTCCGCCTCCATCACCATCCCCACTACCCTCATGGATTTTCACATAGATGGAAGTCATAAACGACAACAACAACATCCACATCTTTAGCCATGCTATATCATTTTTTTCTTTCTAAACACATAATCCATCATTAGTCATACTCAATTTCCATAACATCATGATTGCATAATAATAGACTATTCTAAGTCCACAAGCATGCCATATGCATATCCAAGAATGTACATATGCACAAATACACATCCATATACACCAATAATTCACTATTAGCATGCCCACCAATGCATCTAACTTCATTGTACGCATCATGAACCCTATTGCATTTATGTTTCAATTTATTTATTTATGTTGTAGTTGGTTGTCCTTAAATTCTTCAGATCCTTACTGCCTTGTGTTCTCCCATTCTTCTCATCTTCCCTACTGTTACATGGTCTGAACACTTTCCAACCAATTTCCACTTGCCCATTCTGCAATCCAACCAATGTGTTCTATTTGTAGAAACTTCTCTTGGGAATTCATACCCAAAATTTACCTTTATGGAACATTACAACACCTTGAAATGAGGCATCACACAATATTCCACGACTTTGCTACCACACCATCCCTGAATCAACTTACCCATAAGCATTCCACATCCTTGCTATTACTTTTAGCTGTCCATTGGATTTCCCAATTTTGGGAAATAATTGTCTTCACATCATTTAACAATTCCCTGTGAAGCCATACTTTACCCACTTAAGACCATTCCCATTGGAAGTCTATTTTCATTCAGTGGTACTTTTCAAGTGAAAGAGCATTCATTATTCTATCTCTAATTTCTCTGCATTGATATCCTGCTTCCACTATGAACTCTGATACCAGAAGTGGCTTTCTTTCTCTGAGTAATTTTACACAAGTAGCTAGGTTATATCTACCAAATCCTTCCGAGGCACTCTTGTGTTTGACACATAGAGATGATTCAAACATAACCTCTTAAGCTGTTTGTTCTCTTTCACATCAAGATTTACAACTATATACACCTCTCTACCTTCGATGCTACATAGACTTACTTTTCCTTTCTATGCCCATTAATGACATTATTCTCCTGCTGGCTTCATGTCATATGTGATAATTCTTCTTTCTTTTCCTGCAATTCATTCCAATTATGTGGCAGCTGGATAATTATTCTTTAGTTTCACTCTTCTTTAGTTCTCTATCCACTTTTCATTACTTTCCATGTAGCTCTTTATTGTCTCAACCAACTTCTGCAAGCTCTGTCATGCTTCCATGACTCTAATATCCAATTCTAGACTTGAAATTATCTAGTTATACTTCTAATTCTGCAAAATGTACAAGCAATCATTTTTGTTAGGAACACATGAAGCATGAAAGAAATGTAGTAACCACACATGCAATAATCAAGATTCACACTAGAACTAAAAAGAAGGTACATTAAAAATACATATATCATAGATAATAATTAATACACAACAAAAATAAATATACAAACAAAGAAACACATGACATAGAGAACTTATCTTTAATAAAACCAATCACCAACTAGATTCAAACGAAGGACGTTCCACCCAACCTTAGGCACTTTTGTTCCAACTTCTAGGTCTTAATCGCAGGTCACCCCCGAGCCAGGAACACGAATCCAAAAGGACGGGTTCCAGAGTGTAACATACCCAACCACCCATAGACAAACCAGACTACCTAAAAAACACACTTCTTTAACTGATCTCAAATTCTGGTAATAATTAATTCGAAATCAAGCATGAAAGAAGGTAATAACCACACATGAAATAATCAAGATTTACGCTAAACCATCCAAGAAAAGAAACAACGTGCCATGCACAACAATAATAATCGAGAAGGCACATTATAAATATGAATCTTAGATATAATAATAATACACAATAGAATACAGATATACAAAAAACACAGAGAGAACTTATCTTTGATTAAACCATCACCAACCGGCTGTAGACCAAGGACGTTCCTCCCAACCATAAACATTGTTGTTCCGATTCTCAACAACAGGTCACCCCCGAGCCAGGGTTATGAATCCACAAGGACAGGTCCTAGGCCAAATCTAAAGAACACAATAGTTGGCTAATTAGCTCTTAGGTTTTCCCAACCACACAACAATCCAAATTTCCATCTCTCTTTCCCCCTTCATCTTGCAAAACCCGATGAAACGAACCCCTTTCTCTACCATTCAGTCCCTCAGGTTATTCCATTTCTCTCTAAGGCTCTAGTGCTACTAGTCAGGAAATCTCCAAGCTGGAAACTCCCAGGATTCTCAGTTGTGACAGTTCTTTCAGAACTACGATAAATCTCATGCACATAGGCATCCATTCCAACATGGAATGATCAATAATTCCTCACAACATTTTCACAATGGATCTCCTCCTCCTGCCATATGTTTCCATGCTCATCCCAAGAGCACATGAATTAACAAGAATGAATGAGGAAGAATCCCAAGGAAAATGATTAACCAAGAACAAAGAACAACCCCAAACAACCCACATGCAAGGTTTATATAATTACAAGAACCAAGAATCACATGGCCTCCCAAGAAGCTCATATAACCATTTTTCTCAATTAAAACCAAAGCGGGTAAATAAAATATATATAAAAAATATTTAACCCCTTTAGCCCCCTCTCTTGTAAAATCATAGCCCTCTATATCTTGTCCTTGTTGGCCTTGCAGCCAACAATGTATTTTATTAATATATATATATATATTACATTTCTAGGAACTCTGGACCCTTTCCAACTTTATCGACTCACCATCCTAAGTCATGTTTACATAATACATTCTAGTTCATAGGGATCAAACTCGGGGTGTTACATCCCCCTCCCCTTATTTTGACACTATCCTTCATGCACAACACCTTACCAATGTTATTAATATTATAAAGCTAGGCTCTCCGACCTTTAATCCGCATAGGCAATCCAACCAATTGCTTATATACATAGGCACTTCGACCTAAAAGAAAAAATGCATACATAAGCACTCCAACCTAAAAGAAAACATGCATACATAGGCACTCTGACCCAAAACATGCATAATGATTTTGCAATTTACATTTATGGAAATAGTTCCAACCAACAAGCTCTCATTCCCCATAAGCCTTGCACAACCCAAATAAATGAACCCCTTTCTTTTCCATGTAGTCCCTCAGGTTGTTCCACTTCTCTCTAGGGCTTCAGTGCACCCAGATAGGAATGTTTCAGAGTTGTGGCTCCAAAAATCTAGCTGCAACAAGTCCACTGGACTTTCTTCATTCCATTCCTTCAACGTTGAGCTCAATTCTCTTCTACTGTTGTTTTTCCTGAGCTTCCAACTTCCATAGACACTATATCATATGTATTATACACATACAATCATCATGAGATATCATTATAACAATTCTTAATCATAAATGTCAAATCTGTTTTATACAGGAAAACAAAATTTTTCAAGCATGAGCTTCCTGCCCATAATTCGTTTGGCTCTTGCAGTTGCAGGCATCACCAAATACCATTATTCCTACAATTTTCCCAACCTTCAATCAACCAAACCAATTGTTAGTATATCATAACAATTTTTAATTTCTCAAATCTATTTATATATAGGAAATATGATTTCCCTAGCATGAAGATTTTTCCCATAATGCTTGGCTCTGCAGCTGTAGATATCAGTCTTCCTAATGGGATTACATCCCTGCCATATCCAAGACCATTATTGTTGCAATTTCCTCAATTTTCACACAATCAAACAAATTGTCAATAATTTTTAAATTTCGATTTCCATTTTTTTTTATACAGAAAAATAAAGTTTCTAGACATGAGCTTTTGCTCATAATGTTTGGCGCTTGGCACAATAGGCATTGGTCTTCTTTATTGGCTTATATTTCTACCATATACAAGACCATTATTTCTACAATTTCATCGATTTACACTCATCCAAACACATTGTTAGCATATCATAATAAATATACATTTTCATGGCAACAATTACAAAGTTTCACAAAGTGATTTAGAATTGATTACATCAACAATTCAATCACTTCCATTAATCCAACTATAACTTGAATGAACCCATCATTCTCTACACACGTATTATCAGCCATTTTTTTTTCTTTCTTCTAGCCATCGATTATTTTATTACTATGTTCCCTCGACAAATATTTTGTGTAATTCACCATTATGCAACTACTTTAACCTACAACTTTCATGTTGCAATATCAAACAAATCCTGAAGTGTTTCTCAACTTCACGAATTAGCAATACTTGCATCATTTAAGTTGTTATAATAATCATTTCTATGCCATATATATATATATATATATATATATATATATATATGGATTCACCAAAATGCATTCAATAATTTATTTAATACCACTTGTATAATTTTCAACATCTCAAAAAAGGGATCTTAGAATTGTAACAAACAACAATTCAATCACCTTCAACTAGTATTCATACTAATATAATGCAACTATCATTCATTATGCATTTGCAGTACCATAGGCTATTGATAATGCAACAAATAATTACTAATAAAATAAAAATCATCGTTCCAATACCCATGGCCACATATACACAATGCATCCCTGCATTGACCACATAATATCACCTAACTATGTCATGCATTCCACCATAGTGAGCTGGAAGGTCTGGCCAATGCCTCAACACATCATACACACACTTCCTACTACTTGCCTAACTATTTGGATACCTTCCTTTTCAACCCAAACACAACACCAAGGATATAATTCTTAAGTGCTCTTCAGTGTCGGCAAAGAGGTTGCAGTCCAAACATAAAATAAATAGTAGATACCATTGAACACTCACATATATACCTTCCATATCCAACCATCTCATGGTCTCACACATGACTATCTCTATGAATATTCATTGCTATATAAGGAGTATGTCTCCTAATTTAACCTGGTTATGATCTCATGATCAATCATAACACAATATGAAACTAACATTTTATCTAAATGCATTCTAGCATCAACAACATTTACATGCTCTAGGCCTTCGACCATTACATATCAATTTGAATCTTGAAAAATTAACTAAGGGGAGTTCTTACCTCAATTTGAGTCAACAATAAAAGAAAACAAATGCATACCTGCATGGTTGTTATCAACCTACTTGATGCTACTTGATCAACTGATATTTGCAAAATCTCGCAGGTTTCCTCCTCCATCACCATCTCTACCACCCTCATGGATCTTCACATAGATGGAAGTCATAAACAACAACACAAACATTCACATCTTTAACCATGCCATATCATTTTTTTTCTTTTAAACACATAATCCATCATTAGTCATACTCAATTTCCATAACATCATGATGGCATAATAATATACTATTCTAATTCCACAAGCATGCCATATGCATATCCAAGAATGTACATATGCACAAATACACATCCATATGCACCAAGCATTCACTATTAGCATGCCCACTAATGCATCTAACTTCATTGTATGTATCATGAACCCTAGTGCATTTATGTTTCAATTGATTTATTTATGTTGTATTTGGTTGTCCTTGAATTCTTCATATCCTTGCTTCCTTGTGTGCTCCCATTCTTCTCATCTTCCCTACTGTTACATGGTCTGAACACTTTCCATCCAAGTTCCACTTTCCCATTCTGCAATCCAACCAATGTTTTCTATTTGTATCAACTTCTCTTAGGAATTCATACCCAAACTTTACCTTTATGGAACATTCCAACACCTTGAAATGAGGCATCACACAATATTCCATAACTCTGCTACTACACCATCCGTGAATCAACTTACCCATAATCATTCCACATCCTTGCTATTACTTCTAGTTGTCCATTGGATTTCCCAATTTTGGGAAATAATTGTATTCACTTCATTTAACAATTCCCTGTGAAGCCATACTTTACCCACTCAAGACCATTCCCATTGGGAGTCTATTTTCATTCAGTGGTACTTTTCAAGTGAAATAACATTCATTATTCTATCTCTAATTTCTCTACATTGATATCCCACTTCCACTATGAACTCTGATATCAAAAGTGGCTTTCTTTCTCTAAGTAATTTTAGACAAGTAGCTAAGTCATATCTACCAAATCCTTCCCAGACACTCTTGTGTTTGACACATAGATATGATTCAAACATCACCTCTTAAGTTGCTTGTTCTCTTTCACATCAAGCTTTGCAGCTATATACACCTCTCTATCTTCGATGCTATGGAGACTTACTTTTCCTTTCTATGCCCATTAATGAAATTATTATCCTGTTGGCTTCATGTCCTATGTGATAATTCTTCTTGCTTTTCTTGCAATTCATTCCAATTATGTAGCAACTAAATAATAATTCTTTAGTTTCACTCTTCTTTAGTTCTTTATCCACTTTTCATTACTTGCCATGTAGCTCTTTATTGTCTCAGCCAACTTATACAAGCTCTGTCATGCTTCCATGACTCTAATACCCAATTCTAGACTTGAAATTATCTGGTTATACTTCTGATTATGCAAAATGTACAAGAAATCATTTTTGTTATAATTATGCACATCATAAAAATTCGTCAATTAATGCTATAGGTCCTTTTTCTGCTCAATTTATGAATATTTATATCACAATTTTCCAAATTATAATAGTTCCAAGTTATTCTTCTCTAAATTATTTTTCCAACAACTATACTCTTGCTCCGATCTGATTTCTGAGATGAAAGTTATGGCTTCTTGAAAATGCCACTTTCATCCTTTTTGTGCATTTTCTCCACTGGTGCAATTTTACTGAAACACCAACTTATGTCAACTGTAGAAGAAAAATATATCAGGAAATAGAGAAACTTTTATATGAGACATAGTTAATAATAATGTTAAGGAATTTATAACCTCTCTCATATTTTCAATCTAATTCCCGAGTAAAAAAACACAACAATATGGAAATGACAATTTTGTCCTTTTTCACCCACTTTTCCAAACTTATAATTTTGAGCAAAACTGGCTATCTCACAATCTATGCACTTATGGAAAAATTTCACAAAACCAAAGTTGTTTTTCTTTATGAGTATATAAAATGCTGATAAAAGAAAATTTTCCAGTTTTGTGATCTAAGGTCACTTTTTCTGCTTTGAAAATCTAAAATATCTCCAAAAAGTGGCCTAAAATAGTGGATTTCGGCCTATTTCAGTATCCCCATTTCAATCCACGTAGGATTTATTTAGTTCCTTCATGGGTTATTTGCGTGTCTTATTTCTAGACTCACTCCAAGAGTTTCATCTTAATTTGGACCTTTGCCAATGATCTGGATCCAGATCTTTAAAAGCCACTATTATACATTTTCTGACAAATCCAAGCAGAATTAGACAATGGCCCTATCTGAAACTTCTGTAGATCATCTCTCTATGTACAAAACCCATAAGTTTCATCTAAATTCGACTTAATTTGCTCTACTTATGGCCAAAATACGAAAATGGCTCTAGACTTTTATTTTGAAACTGTGGAACAATTTTGCATAAGTGCAATCTGCACCATCGATATCTAGTTACAAGCAATATAAACCATTGATTTTCTTTCTATCGACAATCGAAGATTGAGGATCTATGATTTCCGTTGCGAACCAAACCTTCCCACCGATCTTCTCGATGCCCGATCACCGACCACCGACCATCGGTCATTTTTCTCCGCAAACCAAAATTCACCTACTAATCTCATCGATGCTCGATCATCGACCATTGGTCATATTCCTTGAAAAAACCCATGCTATTCAAAAATATCGTCGAACCCTGACCATCGGTGATCAACCATCTCTTTGCTGACGTGGCAACTATGCTGACATGGTATGGCATATGGATGATGACATGGCATGACACGTCATCTTACGACATCAACTAAATGACATGGTATGACACGTGGATGTTGATGTGGCATGACACGTCATCACCTTCCTTTATCCATTGGCCATCAATAGTTTCTCTTGGAAGAATCTGAACTTTGCACTAAATTTGTCAATGCCCGATCTGTTGGCTATCGACTATCTCAGATGTCAATTGGATGAAAATAAACACTTCTCCAAACTCACTGATCCCTGACCATCGACCGTTGGTGATCAAAGATTTCTCCTAGAAAATTGAAAAATTCTCCAAATTCTGGCAACCCTCGACCATCCACCGTCAGCGATCTTCGATGTCATTTTGACGAATTTCAACACTTCGCCAAATTCGCCGATCCCCGATCCATCGGCCATCGACGATCAAAGATGCCTCTTGGTGAACTTCAACACTTCGCCAAAGCTCATCAATCTCGACCACTGGCCATTGGAGATCGAAGATTTCCATTGACAAACTGAAAGCGTCACCAAATTATGTCGACCCCTGATCATCAACTGTCGATGATCGAAGATTTCTCTTGGTGAATTTCAACACTTAGAAATTTTGGCAAAATTTCTAGACAAGTATGGAGCATCGATCTACCTCATTTTCCCAATCGTCGAAATGAATCTCATTTGTCGAATTTCTTACTTTGTCAAAATTTGAAAACATTACAATTTTTAAATTTTTCAAGAACGAATCTGGGCTGTTGATATCAAGATCGAACATGATCTCAGCCGTCGATCCTATGAATTTTTCCTGGCACTACAGCGACCATTAAAATATTATTTTTTTTAACCTTCCAAGTCGAATCCATTAAACTTCTCAAACAATCCAAATTATTTAAAACTCAAATCTGCCCACGAATTTGGGGATTTTCTCTCTAATTTTCCACCAAATTCGTACCAATTGAATCTGTAACAATGAATCTTCTCAATTCACACCTGGTACGACCCATATCAATCCAATGTTTCAACCAGAAGCTCTGATACCAATCTGTAACATACCCAACCACCCACAGGCTAGCCACGCTACCTAAAAAACACACTTCTTTAACTGATCTCGAATTCTAGTAATATTTAATTCGAAATCAAGCATGAAAGAATGCAATAACCACACATGCAATAATCAATATTCATGCTAAACCATCCAAGAAAGGAGAAGTGTGCCATGCACAACAATAACCAACAAGCAGGCACATTATAAATACGAATCTTAGAGATAATAATAATACACAATCGAAATATAAATATACAAAAAATATAGAGAGCGCTTATCTTTGATTAAACTATCACCAACTAGATGCAAACCAAAGATGTTCCTCCCAACCATAGACATTGTTGGTCCAATTCTCAACAACAGGTCACCCCCGATCCAGGGCTATGAATCCACAAGGATGGGTCCTAGGCCAAATCTAAAGCACACAATAGTTGGCTAATTAGCTCTCAGGTTTTCTCAACCATAAAAAAATCCTAATTTCCATCTCTCTTCCCCCCTTCAGCCTGCACAACCCAAAGAAACAAACCCCTTTCTTTGTCATGCAATCCCTGATGTTTTTCCATTTCTCTCCAGGGCTCCAGTGCTACTGGTCAGGAAATATCTATTCTGGAAACTCTAAGGATTCTCAGTTGTGACAATTCTTTCATAGCTACGATAAATCTCATTCCCATAGGCATCCATTCCAACCTGGAATGATCAATTTTTCCTCACATCCATCTCACAATGGTTCTTCTCCTCGTACCATCCATTTCCATGCTCATCCCAGGAGCACACGAATTAGCAAGAGTGAATGAGGAAGAATCCCAAGGAAAATGATTAACCAAGAACAAAGAACAACCTCAAATAGCCCACAGGTAGGGTTTATATAATTACAAGAACCAAGAACCACATGGCCTCCCCAAGAAGCTCATGTAACCATTTTTCTCAATTAAAACCAAAATGGGTAAATAAAATATAATAAAAAAACAAACTTAGCCCCTTTAGCCCCCTCTCTCATGGAATCAAAACCCCCTATCTCTTGTCCTTGTCAGTATTGCAACCATCGATATATTTTATTAATATATATACATGTATTACATTTATAGGAACTTTGGTCCCTTTCCAACTTTACCGGCTCACCAACCTAAGTCATATTTACATAATACATTCTAGTTCATAGGGATCAAACCCGAGGTGTTACACAGAGAGACACTCATCTTCCCAAACCAGTCAACACTCAAGCTCTCACATATTTATCAACATGCATAAATCCAAAGTACATCAACTATATTCTCTCCAACCTGCACCACCCAAAGACAATGAACCCCCTTCACTGCCACACAGTCCCTAAGGTTTTCCACTTCTTTCTAGGGATCTAGTGCTTCTGGTCAAGAATCTTTGTGCTGGGACTCTAAAGATTTGTAGTTGTGAACAAGGTTTTATCACATGCCAATGTATCTAAGGAATACAAACACCAATTCATGGATTAAATACACCAGTAATTACTACAACCAACAAGCAATGCCTTCTTTCCTCATTAATTTGTCCCCATGTCCTAGTCAAGTACAAGAATGAAGGAGGAATAATGAATGAATGAATGAACCAAATTATAGAGTGAAAGAGTGAACCCCACAAACAACCCAAAGGGGGGTTTATATATTTACTTGGAAATCAAGAACCACATGGTATTTCTACAAGAAGCTCATGTAACCCATTTTATTAATTAAAACCAATATGGTTAGATAAAATATAATAAAAATACTTAGCCACTTTATCCCCCTCTTTCGTGGAATCATAACCTCCTATCTCTTGTCCTAGTCCATCTTGTAGCCAACGATGTATTTTATTAATATATATAGAAGTATTACATTACTAGGAACCCCAACCTTTCAAGATACTGGCTCACCACCCTAAGTCACATTTACATAATACAGTCTAGTTCATAGGAATCAAAACCAGGGGTGTTACATCCCCTCCCCTTATTTTGGCATTGTTCTCAGTGCACAACACCATATTGGAATTCTTAATATTACAAAGCTAGGCTCTCTCGCCTTTAATATGAACAGGTAGTCCAACCAAGTGCTTATATACATAGGCACTCTGGCCCAAAACATGCACAAGGATTGTACAATTTTATACTTTTGGTAGTACTTCCAACAAACAAGCTCTCATTCCCCATCAACCTACACAACTCAAGGAATTGTACCTGGAGAATATTCTCTTTCAGTTGACACTTCAGTTTAACTAGTTGAGTTGAGTTTAGATGCTGCATTAGTTTTGTCACCATGCAACATTGGGATCATCACCAGCTAATGTGCACTTTCCTTGGGATCATCACCCGACTGGCACATTACCCTTGATTTCCTAAGTTAACTCCTCACTACTCTATGTTCAGTCAGTTAACTGAAGACTAGTTGACTAGTTAACTCAACTAGGTGGCAGTTCACTCCCATAACTGCCTGAGAGACTAGACTAGGTGATAGTTTACTCTGTAACTGCCGGTGTGTGTCTAGATCACTCTAGACCACCACAATGGCTCATTAGTTACTCATGTATCCTATATCTATTGTAAATTATTTACTCTTTGTGTGTGGAAAACGGTTAATGAGATTTTTTTCTTTCTTTCTCTCCTTCTTTCTCCAATTCTCTCTGCAAATGTGTGTATTATTGTTTATCTATATCTATTATGTGCAGGTTCAACACATTTACATGGTATTAGAGCCGAAAGACTGCTAAGAAAAAACCACACCAAAAATATTTGCAGGTACAAAAGATTGAAGACAACAAAAAGATGGATTATTCGCCGGAAATACTTCTCACACCTCATAACTATTTGGAATGGAAGCCAAAAATTCTTCTTCTACTCAGATGCAGAGGCTTGTACCAAATAACTATGGCAATGGAAGTAGAGCCTGATTCTTCCGATGAGAAAAACGATTTTCTCAATAGACAAGATATGGCCATAGGATGGATACTCTCGTTTATTTCTCTAGAAATTCTCCACCAAGTATGTGATGTCACACAAGAATTCACTCCAAATGAATTATGGACCATATTGGAGGTTCTATTTGGGAATAAATAATATTGTGAAGATTGCATGCAGGGGATTGGAAAGATAGAACCAAAAGAGAAACTGTCAGAAGATCAAGCCTTTGATTCTGAAGAGTCTTCTACAAAAGTGTTTGCAAAAATTTGTATTCCATTAATTGAAGATGATGTATACTCCATTTCATATTTTTTTTTCTGAATTTCATGTGGAAGATATATGGCATGCATCTCAGGAGTCACATGTAGACACTTTTTCATGTGCAATGCATACATCTCAGGAGACAAAAAGGGAGCCGCGCACATCAGAATCAATTATGATACTTTCTAAGAAAAAAATGTAGAAACAAATTGGATATTTGAATTCCTCTCGAGAAAATATCCATTTTCAAAAAAAAAATCATTCGAAACGGAGCTCGGAAAGTGAAGTTATGATCTTTTTAAACTCAACAAAATTTTAGCATTTTTTCAGAAACGGCCGCACGGTTTTCAAAGTTTCATCCAAACTTTATATGGATATTCTTCATTACAAGAAGAAAAAGTGGATATGTGTGGACATATCAATGGTGTATCTACTTCATCAGATCCCTACACACATCTACATCTTCAACAAAATCTTCAACGAGCACAAACTTGCACAGTTGCGAGGTCTTCTTGGAGTGAAGGACAAGGTTGCTTAGCAACTGCTTTTGTTCCTTCTCATTTTTTTTATGCATTGTAATTTGAGGGGGGGTTTTTCCCATGAGTTTTTCCCTCTTTCCTTGTTTATTTTAGTGTATCTTTTGTATTTGGGTATCTAACATGGCCTCGTTGCTGGGAGCCATTTTTTATTTTCACCATAGTGATGTTTAGGGGGTGTTGGAGTTACTTCACACACACCTAGGATTTATTTTTCCTAAGGTTTTTCCTTGTTTATTAGTCATAACTAGTCATTATCCAGTCTCCTATATTTTAGGGGAGAACATTCCACCTGGAGAATATTCTCTTTCAGTTGACACTTCAGTTTGACTAGTCGAGTTGAGTTTAGATGCTACATTGGTTTTATCACCATGCAACATTGGGATCATCACTAGCTAATGTGCACTTTCCTTGGGATCATCACCAGACTGGCACATTACCCTTGATTTCCTGAGTTAACTCCTCACTACTCTATGTTCAGTCAGTTAACTGAAGATTAGTTGACTAGTTAACTCAACTAGGTGGCAGTTCATTCCTGTAACTGCCTGAGAGACTAGACTAGGTGGTAGTTTACTCCCATAACCGCTGGTGTGTGTCCAGATCACTCTAGACCACCACTATGGATCATTAGTTACTCATGTAACCTATATCTATTGTAAATTATTCACTCTTTGTGTGTGGAAAACGGTTACTGATATTTTTTCATTCATTCTCTCCTTCTTCTTCTTTCTCCAATTCTGTTTGCAAATGTGTGTATTATTGTTTAGCTAGATCTATTCTATGCAGGTTCAACACATTTACAGTTGCAGCTCCAAGAAATCCAGTTGCAACAAGTCCAATAGAATTTCTTCATTCCATGCCCTTGTTATTGAGCTCTATTTCCTTCCTAGTGCTCTTCTTCTTGAGCTTCCAACTTCAATATCCAACATCTTATCTATATTACATGCATACAGTCATCATGAGATATCATCATAACAATTTTCAATTATAAATGTCAAATCTAGTTTATACAGGAGAATAAAATCTCCCAAGCATGAGCTTCCTGCTCATAATTCATTTGGCTCTTGCAGTAGTAGATATCCATCTTTATTATGGATTACATCAATGACATGCTCAAGACCATTCTCCTTGAAATTTCCTCAATTTACATGCAACCAAATAGATTGTCAATAATTTTTAAGTTCCAATTTCCAAAATTGTTTTATACAGAAAAATAAGATTTCCAGGCATGAGCTTCTGCCCATAATGTTTGGCTCTTGCAGCAGTAGAGACTAGTCTTCCTTATTAGCTTACATTACTGCCATATCTAAGACCACTCCACCTGCCATTTTCCTCATCCTTCAATCAACCAAACAAACTATCTGTATCATGCATGCTATCATCCCATCTTTGTAACATTTTCAACAACTCTCAAAAGTGATCTTAGAATTGCAACAACAACGATTCAATCACCTTCAACTAGTATTCATATTAAATATAATGCATCTATCCATCATTATGCATTTTCAACACCACATGGTTTTCATAATGCGAAAAATAATTACCAATAAAAAGAAGCATCGATGTGTCAATACCCATGGCCACATCTACACAATTCATCTTTGCATTGACTACACAATACCACATATTTATGTCATGCATTCCACCATGATGAGTTGGAAGTTCTGGCCAATGCCTCAAATTGCTCAAATATTTGTATACCTTCCTCTTCAACCCATACACAAAAAAAGGAAACATAATTCCTAAGTGATCTTCGGTTTTGACAAAAAGGTTGCAGTCCAAACATCAACCATACAGGGAAAACCATTGAGCACTCACATAATGCTATAGCCCTTCCATATCCAACCATATCATGGTTTTACACATGACTAGATCTATGGTTATTCATTGATATAGAAGGAGTATGTCTCATGACTTGACTTGGTTATGATCTCATAACCAATCATAACACAATATGAAACTAACATTTTATCTAAATGCATTCTAGAATCAACAACATTTACATACTCTAGGCCTTCAGCCATTACATATCAATTTAAATCTTGAAAAATTAACTGAGGGAATTCTTACCACAATTCCCTTCAACATTTATGCATCAAAAGCAACCAAATTCATAGTTGCATGGCTTTTATCAACCTACTTGATGTTACTTTATTAGCTAGTATTTGTAGAATCTCGCAGGATTCCTCCTCCATCCTTTTGTTCACCATTCCTACCACCCTCATGGGTCTTCACATAGATGGAATCCATAAGAAGCAACAACATCCACATCTTTAACTATGATATATCATTTTTTTTAATACATAATCCATCATTGGTCATACTCAATTACATAGCATCATTATTGCAGGTATATAATAATAGACTATTCTAAGTCCATAAGCATGCCATATGCATATTCAAGCATGTACATATGCACAAATGCACATACATATGAACCAAACATTTACTGTCAGCATGCCTACTAATGCATATGCATTCTAACTTCATTGCATGCATCATGCACTCTAGTGCATTTATGTTTTAGTTCACTTATTTATTTATGTTGTATTTGGTTGTCCTTGAATTTCTTTAGATCCTTGCTACCTTATGTGCCCCCATTATTCTCATCTACACTACTATTCCCTGGTATGAACACTTTCCATCCAAGTTCCACTTTCCCATTCTGCGCCAATCCAACTAATGTGTTCCATTGGAAACAACTTCTCTTAGGAAGAAATATCCAAAATTTACTTTTATGAATCATTCTAACACCTTGGAATGAGTTAGTTCATAACATTCCATCACTATACTACCACAACATCCTTGAATCAACTTAACCATAATCATTCCACATCCCTGCTATTACTTCTAGCTATCCATTGGATTTTTGATCTGGATTATTTTGAGAACAAAATGAAGGTGTAAATATAACAGAGATATAACAATGAAATACACAAAAATATAGCAGAGAACGTTGAAATACAGTGAAACCCAACTTCTATTAATGAATAAGATAGAAAAGCATTGTAGAACACAAACTGGAAGAATGGGGTAGATTATCTCTGAAAAGAAAGAGATTTTGATTTAGTGAAAAAACATAGCTTCGAAATGGTGATTCAATGGAAAAGGTGGATGGCCATTGAGATCCACCTAGATCATTCCTCCCCCTTTAGGAATAAATGGTCCCCATTGCGTCAAGTTCCTTTGGGAGATGGGGAAAATTTTTCTGAATCTGAACCTTGGTGAGCCTCTTGCCTCATTGAAGTAGATGTCCTTCTTGTACTTTACCTATGGAAGGATGTCATGAACCTGTTGGAGGTGTTGGATTTGTTCAACGGATCTGGCTACATGATCTGCCTTGGTCTGAGTGTGGGAGGAATCTATCGGTGAAGATGCAACAAGAAGAGCTATATAAATCGGGGCTAATGGTTGGAACCCTAAGCAAACCTGAAAAGGTCCATGGCCAATAGAGCTATGCTGAACATATGGAAGAGTCTCATTTTCTTCGTGCTCCTCTACAATATTTTCAGCCTACTTTTGTTGGATAGAAACGTATTGGGTCAAGGCTGTAGTGGTCACAATGACCTTCTGTTCACTGTCTGACTAGATCATGAAGAGGTGAAACTTTGTGGTCCAAGAGATTACTTTGTGACATCGTTTTTCTGAGGTCAATGAAGTGGTAGTAGTTGGAGCTACCTCTGGTACCCTGCAGAGCTGACTTATCAGAGTAACAATGACACTGCGGGGTCAAGACTCATAAATAACATGATGTTTCCACATATGTGGTTTTCCTAAAAGAACATCACAGACTTCAAGTGGGGAAACATCACACAATACCTCATCCTTGAAGGGCTTGATGCCATAGGACAAGAGACACTACTAGTGAACACAAATGTCTCGTACCCGACTCAACCATTCGATGGTGTATGGTTGGGGGTGTGGCATCATCGAAAACTTAAATATCTTTACAACCTCAACTGAGATCAGGTTCTTTTGACTCCCACTGTCAACATTGAAATGTAGTGGGGTTCCCTTTAACCATCCCCTCTTCAAGCTCCTCCGAATCTTTTGGTTGTATTGTTGTGGCCGCGATGGTAGCAGTGGGTTCTACATCGATGATTTGTTTCCCTTCATTTTTCTCTGAATCAAAGTCTGATCCAGGTTCTGATTCTTCTTCTTTGAGCTCAGTCACCAATGACTGTTTTGAGTGACATTAATCGATGTTGTGCTAGGAGATTTTGTGGAACTCACACCACTTTTCAGTGTCTTTCTTAAACTTCCCGTTACCCTTATTTTCCTACATATTGGACTGGCTCTCTTGAGGTTGGACTTCCTTTCTGATCTGTCATTCATTTTGTGAGTTAGGGTTTCCTTTTCCATGATTCTTTTGTGTCATATTTTCAAACCTGAACTCCTGCTTACTCTGCTGCTTGAATTTCTGCTCGATTTTGACTGCATATTGATAAGCCACTCCCAATTAGGAGATGTCCAAGAAATACAGATTTCACCACTTCACCATGATTCTTCCTATGCTATGATATTAATCTAACTGGACACTGGAGGAACTAACCCACACTCGTGTTGATGGGGATGAATAACCCAACTACAGTTAGGGGTACTCCCAGATACAAAGTCTCAATAAGACTATCCACCGTTTGGTTTAGGAGATTCATTTGGATTATGACCTGAATGGAATTACTAGTTGTGAGGGTGAAGATGGATGGTTATGAAATGCAAATATATAGATGAATACTATTTACAAAAAGAAATAAATCTACTTATATTATATTCTATCCTATCCTAGCTAGGAGCAAGTTGTGGTAACCGAATGAGTTGTATTGAAACTAAACTATGCTAGAAACTTCACTAAGATAGATGTAATGAAGATGCAAAGTTAGAAACACATGCATGCAAAATATGTATAACCAAAAAATTCCAAACTATATTAGTCACATACATCACAACTCATATACATAGGACATATCAAATATAAAGAGAAATAACAAGATTGCAAAAGATAAATAGATTGTGTTAGATTAGTCTACAAGAAAACACATCCTTACAGTCCATGTGAACAACATACATTTCACCTGAAATAGTTCACAATAAAAAAACAACACATGAAAGTTTTTCTCCCTTTTATAAAGTTGGCCCTAAGGTCTTCTCAATATTAATTAACAAGTATTTTCTCCAAAAAGAGTTCTAGAATGTATACAAAGCTTGAAGATCCCCTTCAAAATGGGTCTCTTCCCACATTTATACCATTTTCCTAACTCCTTTGTGACTTCTTGTATTCCCTTAAGAAACTATTACAAAATTTTTCATCTTCCTTCTACTTGGTGACATGTGTACATAGTAAAGACAAAATTGGGAGTAGTTCAGAAAAGACAAAATAGAGTATGGCTAATGACAATTTCGAAATTGCTATTTTGTCTCATTCATGCACTCTTGTCTCGAAGGTATACTGTCTAGATTTCTAGCTGATTGTACAAGGATATGATCCTACGGTATGTCAGCTCTTCAATGGTAGTTTTATGCATGGCTATGTTTTCATCGAGGGTGTGCATATCCTTTGATAATGTGGCCATGAACTCCTGAACCATATTATGGACTTTAGTCGATTGAATGAGATGATGTTCTATGAAGTCCATTGTTACTTTGGTGGTTGAATCAGTGACCTACCATCTATGACTTGTGTTTTCCTTCATCTTGTCAACTAGTTCCTCCATTATGAAGTTCTTTCCAAGTTCCTCTAACTGGGGGAGTCGACATATCTTGATCAATTCTTGCGTTGCCTTGTGTAAGCATGAACGGATCACCATTGAGCTAGTTGTTTGTCTGTCTTCCCTCTGTCCCACTTGTTGATAGTGTTCCAATGCACATATGTCTATTTTTATTTCCCTAACCGAGGGGATATTGAGATCAATTGGTGCATCTGGATTTTCTGCAATCCATGTGTCAATATTGTTCATGCCTTCCCAGATAGTGTTGAACTTTGTGAGTTTAGTCTGCACCTCGCTATGTTTCTCTATGATGGTGGAGGATATATATTGGAACATGTGTAGGTGAGCATACATGTCGATTATAGCTTCCTCTGATTACATCCTGACTTTCTTTGTACTTGCATTGAATATTTGAAGGTTTCCCTCATCGATATTTACTTGATGAAGCTTCTCCTCCAACTCCTTGATCCTTGCTTCTTTCTCAAGGTTTTGTTGTTGTAGATTTCAAACATTATCCTCTATGGAGTTCATGAAACAAGATTCAAAGGATGCTATGGAAACTGGATCTTCACTGATATTTCTTGTAATGGAGGTTTGAATGAGAATTGAAATCATATTTCCCCCGGTCACTGACACTTTCTTTACATGCTCCTGCACAATCCTTCCTGACGTTTTGTCGTACATGAATTTTTTCAGGTTGGGTGCTTCACTTAGCCTAAATGGAGTACAATGTCCCAATCCTAAGCCATTGAATGGTGTGTTTCCACTAACACCTATTGTTGATATCTCTGGGATATTGGTGTCCATAGGTTGAACTTCATCATTTATCGTCTCAATGTCCTACTATTGTTCTTCTTCTTCTACTGTTTCTTATCTTCCTTTTCTTCTACCTTTGTTGCTATTGTTGCATCCGTGATTGCTTTCTCATTTGTTTCTTTTTGTTCAACTTCCTTCTGTGTATCTTCCTTGTCGTTTGCTTCACAGTAGTGGTTGCTGCTGCATTGGATTTGGCCCTGGCTTTAGTTTCTTTGGAAACCTTTATTTTCTTCTTGGCAACATCGTTCTTCCTCTTCTAGACCTTTTCCTTTTTTCTCCTCTTCTTATCTGCTATTGTTTCTTCTTATTTAGTATATCCCAATTGCATGGATGCGGTTGCGGCATATCCCTTTTTCTCTCCCTCTTCTCTGACCTCGTCTTAGTTCCTTGCATTACAATGCATCTCCTCTTCATCCCAAACCTCTAAGGTGTACTCTCAAGGCACGCCTATCTTGTTGAAGTGCTCTTTAATGACCTTCTTCAGGTTGTGCCTCATGAACCTCTATTTTACGAAGTGGTATGATAATAGTATATCCAATTCTTCTTGGACCTTCTTTGTGTTAGAAAATAAGTAGGTGACAATGTATAGCAGGAGTGGTGTCCATATATATTTCTTATCTCTATAAAGCATTCCACCAATTCCATTGATTAAGGTTTGATAAGATACTTCCTGGAATACTAGCATGTATGAAACAAACCAAGGAAGAATATGAGGGTATTTCATGGCACCATACACCCTGATATAAGTGTCATGTTTCATCAAATACCAATCCATAATCCTCTTGATGACAACCATTGATTTATCAGTCATACACGGGGCTAGTGTGTAGAATATGAACTCATATAGTGGATCCAAGAAGTGCTCGAATATTTTCTAGTACTTTGTCCTGTATTTGTGCTCCCATAGCACTTTGCAATATATATGGATGATTGTATCTATTGTATGTCATTCCCAACCCATATTTGGGTATTGGTGGGCCACGCACATGATGTCTATGAGATAAGAGGACATGTGGAATCTCGAAAAGGTCCTAGGTTGGGTTTCTATGACTGTTGTGATGGCTTCCATGAGATTTGATGATAGGATATTGTCCCAATTGAATGATAATCCTTTGTCTGCACAATATTAGATTATTGACATATATGATAGGGGAAATTTGGAGGCATATTGTTCCTGTATAGCCTGCATAACATGTCCACCATGTAGTTATAAGTTTTTCTAAGCATGGTGGTGCAATATCCGCCAGTGGTCCCGAGTTTAATTTCTTATCTGGCTTGTACCAAATATGACATAAATCCTTGGTTGTGTGCTTGAATTCACCAAGAAATTCATTGTCCAACTTCTTGGTTCCCTTGTCCAGATGATAGCAGTTGGCTAAGTCCTCAAGAAAAAATGAATCTATAGTTTCTCTCCTGGTGTTTCAAACATATGTATTCCCTAAATACACGTGATTTAGTATCCAAGAAATGGCATCAGTGCACGGGAATACAACAGTGCGAGATGCTCCTATGTGATTTTCAGACCTTTTGATGTTATTGAAAATCCTTGGTTCATCTTGGTCCTCTGCATTAGTGGTGAAGTTCTATTTTTTGAACATTTGATATACATCACCCCACCTGAGAACATCTTCCCCCTTTTCTAAGAATCCAGAGGTATCATTATAAATTGCTCTGGCAATGTCTGGCTCATCTTCAATCTGATGGCCATTCCTGGAGGCGTTGATGGTAGGTTCTTTGTTCATTGTTTTCTTCCTCAGAGACATGTATGAATTTGTAAAGTAAATATGAGATCAATGTAAATACAAAATAATAAATGATACATATACATCGAGGAATAATTTTCCTAAGTATATTATAAGCAATACCCAAGGAATCATTGGTGTTGATGTTGGGTGGAATATCATTATATGACAATGATAGTATAATAGAAGGCATGGTGGACACTCTGGTGAAAGATGGAGAGGAAAATACATTAAAAAAGGTCCAAAAAATTGAGACTGAAATAGTTCTTAAGAATTTCTCTGATGTCTATAAGAAGAGTTGGTGTTACTTGTGCCGATGGTTCACTGTGTATACCGGAAGAGTTAACATTAAATGCGTCAATGGGTAGCTTAGTATATCAGATAAGTTAAGGTGAAAAGCATTGATGTACATCGAGAAAGTTTAAGGGAAGAGCATCAGTGATACTGGGAAAGTTCATGGGAAGTCCTTTGATCTGAAAATAGTGGGCTAACTTTTTATGCTATGCAAGCACCCTCTACTTCATTAAAATAAACTTTACAGGACTTTGCTCCATGTGTTAAAATATGCAAGATAGATTATGTCCTAAGTTTATGCTTCTTCTTTTAAATGTTTATGTGTGAGGTCTTTGCAAGATTAAATAAGTTTTTTTCATAAATACAACAACAAAAATAACTTGCAGCAAATAATAACCAGCAAACACTCACAACAAGAACAACATGATAAAGGAGTTCACCCCTCTCCGGGTTACATCTCCTTGAGCCTCCATCAATGGACTTGGCTCTCTGGGATTAATTTGTCAAAGATTATTTTACAGGCTTCTGCTCAACTCCAATGGAAATACTGACTGTACCATTGGGATCATAATACATAAAAACCCCAAAAATGACTAATAAAACTCTAAAAACGGATCATGGCTCATCTGGGCATGACCTCTTCTACATGTGGCCTTAAGCTTCCCTGAGCTTCTCTTTGGAAAAAACACCTGTAAAAGTCCTCAAAAGCCTCTGAAACCTGTCCCAATGTGTTCAGAGCATAACAATTATCCAAAAATGACTATTCAGTCACATAAAACAAACTTGGACTCACCAAAACATGACCTCAATCAATGAGGGCTTCAAGCTCCCTAGAGCTTCCTGAAACTTCAATGGTTAAAAACCTACAAAAAAAGTCTTCAAATGGCTTTGAAAATAGTGCCAATGGATTTAGAATGTCCAAAAACCCCTAGCTAGGATTTTACAACACCTCATTTGGCCAAAAAATGAAGAAGATAGGCCTCCTGCCATTCTCTTCCTTTAAGATTTCTGTCTCTGGTTCGCCAAAACGCACCTCTTGTACGTTGAACCAAGAACACGCTCCAAAACACATGATTAAACCCAACACACACGCATAACCGAAAAATGGGCTAAACTGTCAAACGGTTAGGGAGCGCCTAGCCCCTAACCACCAAGACCACGAGCATATGGGCCCACATGTGACCACGCGCTATGGCTAAAAGGGGGCTCCGTTTACAAGGCAAATGGCTAAATGACAAGTGGCGGTCGTTGTACAACCGCTGAAACCAAAACGTAAACCCCACGCACATGAATTGGCAAGGTCATATGTAAATGCACGCGACCAGGGCTAACCATTTACAATGTGCGCCCAAAATCCGTGTGACAAGTGGTCATATGGTAATGATACTACCGCGGGCTGGGGCTAAGCCCTAGCCCGACCCCTACACCAACATACAATAGTTTAAATTTAAATAAAAATAAAACCATATGTTATATAAGAACCAACGCATGGCGCGCTGGTTGGGCGACCATTGCCAAAGTGCTCGATGGTGGAGGTCCAGGGTTCGAGTCCGGTGGACTCCATAAAATTTTGAACAAACAACCAAATAACAGGGTGCCACATGGCAGCCCACGACTGGGCCACGTGGCACCAAAACATTTGCCAAAATAATGCCATGTGTCGTCAAATGATTCGTCGAACTGTCGGCCAATCCAAAACTGCCACGTCACCTCTGCCACATCAACATATGACCTCTTCCACGTCAGCGTACGGTCATGCCACGTCAGCATCCATACGGACTGTACGAACTGCACAGTCAGCGTCCCTTTTTTTACCTGTTTGACGATTCGAACAAATCGCGATATCTCTCGCTCTTGACATTCGTTTGAACCCAAACGAGTTGCGTTGGGTTCGTGATGACGAGGGCTACGCTCTCGTTCATTTTGAGGCAATTCCAAGAACGTTTATTTTTGAGCTAAATTTTGGCCCCTGGTCCAAATTTTGATCACACCTTCCCACTAAAAGGCTTTTGGACCCACAAAGGCTTATGATCATCTGTCTGAGATTCAATACTCTTCTGCTTTCAAGTTCTATCTGTTTGACAACACAGGTATTCCAACAGAGGACGAACACCTTCAGTAACCACTCACATAACCAGATCAAAGATCAACACACCGATGTTTTCACGTGGTAAAACCCCTACGGGAAAACATCCACAACCCCAACCAACGTGGCCACTTGGAGCAGTTTATTAATGCAAAGAAAAAGATTACAGAGAGATTTTACAAGAGAGTTTCTCACAATCGATCATCGGCAAATGACCCTCCATGCTCTTTAAATAGAGATCACAGACCAATCGGGTGTTAAGCCACGAATCAATGGTTGTTAAGATCGAGGAGAGTATGAACCGTCAGATCACTCTATGTCGGGAACATATCATGACCGTCGGATTTCCTAACTACAAATGCATACTAATGCATACTAAAGAAACACACTTTTACCTAACGACATATTAGACCAAGTAGATCTTAACTAACTCCTAAGTGTCTAAATATCCTAACATCCCCCCTTAAGAACAAATTGGGATAGGATTGAAGGATTTACAATAATGATACAAATAGGAGAAGGAAGGAGGCATTAGAGCCTATCCCCCCTCAATGACAACTTCCTGAACTCCTAACATAGATCGAAGTTTGGAAAGCTTCGCTTCTGTAAGAGACTTTGTGAAAATGTCTGCAACTTGATCTTCTATAGGGAAAAAGAGCACTTCAATAACTTGATCATGAATGAGATTTCTGATGAAGTGCATATGTATCTCGATGTGTTTTCTATGCTGATGTTGAACTGGGTCTTTGGCGAGCTTGATGGCACTTTGATTGTCACACCAAAGTCTGGTCGGATGCTGGTGCTAGATTCCAAACTCTGAAAGGATCTGTCGAAGCCATAGGGCTTCTTGACTTGCATTTACCGCTGCTCGGTACTCTGCTTCTGCTGAAGAGAGTGCAATAGCCTATTGTTTCTTACAGGCTTAAGTGACAAGTCATGAACCAAGGTTGAAAACATAACCTGTAGTAGACTTCCGATCATCGGGGTCGCCAGCCCAATCTGAATCAGTGAAACCAACCAATAAGGGAGTCCCCCCTGAACTGTAATGTATCCCAAATTGAACAGTACCATGAACATAGAGAAGTATCCTTTTAGTTGCTTTTCAATGGATTTCATGGGGTGTTTGCATATATCGGGCAACAAGACCAACAACAAAGGAAAGATCAGGATGAGTATGAGTCAAGTATAAGAGACTACCAACTAACTGATGATATAGGGTGGCATCAACTTCAGGAGAAGTACAAGTGGTAGAAAGCTTGACTCCAGACTAGAAGGGAGAAGGGGTGGGTTTACAATCATCCATGTGAAAGCGACGAAGAAGGTCACAAGCATACTTAGACTGGGAAATAAAAATTCCTTCATTAGTTTGCAAAACTTGGAGGCCAAGGAAATAGTGCAAAAAACCTAAGTCTG
>ML783529.1:526940-541837 GCA_009831015.1 Picea engelmannii | reverse complement strand
TCAACTCTCCTTCCAGTACAAACATAAGTACATAAACCCAAAACATGTGGGTACATAAGAGCTGAATATGAAAAAGATATATGGCTGTAACAAGTGAACATCATACCCCACTTTTACATCCTCCTGGTGAAGTTGTGCAACAACAAGAATGCCTTCAAATGAATTGCATTCACATGCAACTTGCACCATACAAGTTGTGATAAACTGCTACAACTTGTCATACTCTCAACATAAATGCATACATA
This sequence comes from Picea engelmannii, assembly GCA_009831015.1. Lineage (NCBI taxonomy): Eukaryota > Viridiplantae > Streptophyta > Pinopsida > Pinales > Pinaceae > Picea > Picea engelmannii. The sequence continues at coordinate 541,592 of ML783529.1, read as the reverse complement.
AGGCTAAAATATGCATCTACAACAGAAAATGCAAGCCTTACTTGCTCAAGAAATCCAACCATTTCTTACCAAGCCAACTCAACGGTGACTTTTTCTGCTGAAAATCGTTCTCTTGTGAATCATCTTGACACAGATCGATAATGGAATCTCCTCTTCCATTCTTTCCAATCTCTTTATCCAACTGCTTCTTGTGCTGTGGATGAATAGTTGGATGCAATGTCCAACATTGGTCAATGAGATGACCCCGCTTCTGACAATGAGTGCAAATCTTTTGCATCCTCTTTTCACGTTGTCTTTGCTTGTAAAGTTTCCTGAAAGCAGTTAATATTTTCCAACATTTTGAAATATTATGGTTATATAAACCACAATATGTACATGGATTCTTTCTTCCATTTTTACATACACATTTATCATTCTTAACATAATCAAAAGCAACTGAATGATGAGCAGAATTATACCTTGAACATTCATCTTTATCGCCTCTTTGAGGAGGTGAATTGGAAGAGTTTCAAGCTCTCATTTGAAGACCAACAACAATGTTCTTGTCCTCATCGTTGTCACAACTCTTTCATTTCACACATTTTCATTCATCTTGAACAGAAGCCTTGTATGCTGGAGGGGTTGAACTTTCAACAAAAGTTCTTGAACTTTCACCTTTATAGCCTTCTTGAAGAGGTGAACTTGAAACAAAATTTGTTCTTGGAACTTTTTCCCCTGTCTCATCAACTTTGTAATTTTCTCCATCTCTTCGTTCATATCCAAGACCACAATACTTGGGTCTCTCTTCAACAACAATAGGCTCAACAATGCCCTGTGCATGCTTGCCTAAACCTCTACCTTCATAGCCCATTTTTAACAATAACTTGGACCCTATTCCTCTTGTGTGATTTTCAAAAACACCAAAACATTCATCTTGAGAGGAATTTGAAGATAAACTAACATTACATACCTTATGTTCATGCATGTACTTGGTAAGGGTTTCCTTTGCCTCATGGAGTTGAGTCTCCATCTCATGCAACTTTTCAAGAAGTTGGTCTTTCTCCTTCTTCATGGCCATCAACTTCTCTTCAAGGGAAATGCTCTCCTTTCTATCTTCACACATCTCTTTCATCACATCTCGCATGGTTAGAATTTCCTTCAACATCTCTTTGTCAAAGAACTTAGATAATGAATATGTATGAGAAGTATCAATGTTTGAAGCTTCCTCCATCCTTGCAAGATATCAAACTTCAACACAAAACTTGCACAAATACCAACAGCTAAATCTCAAGCTATCAATGGCAAACACATGAGCAAAACAAACTATGCTATGATACCACTTGATCTGAAAATAGTGGGCTGACTTGTTATGCTATGCAATCACCCTCTACTTCATTAAAATAAACTTTACATGACCTTGCTCCATGTGTTAAAATATGTAAGATAGATTATGTGCTAAGTTTATGCTTCTTCTTTTAAATGTTTATGTGTGAGGTCTTTGCAAGATTAAATAAGTTGTTTTCATAAATACAATAGCAAAAATAACTTGCAACAAATAATAACTAGCAAACACTCACAACAAGAACAACATGATAAAGGAGTTCACCCCTCTCCGGGCCACATCTCCTTGAGCCTCCATCAATGGACTTGGCTCTCTGGGATTAATTTGTCAAAGATTCTTTTACAATCTTTTTCTCAACTCCAATGGAAATACTAACTGTACCATTGGGATCAAAATACATAAAAACCCAAAAAATGACTAATAAAACTCTGAAAACAGATCATGGCTCATCCGGGCATGACCTCTTCTACATGTGGCCTTAAGCTTCCCTGAGCTTCTCTTTGGAAAAAATACCTGTAAAAGTCCTCAAAAGCCTCTGAAACCTGTCCCAATGTGTTCATAGCATAAAAATTAGCCAAAAATGACTATTCAGTCACAAAAAACAAACTTGGACTCACCAAAACATGACCTCAATCAATGAGGGCTTCAAGCTCCCTAGAGCTTCCTGAAACTTCAATGGTTAAAAACCTACAAAATAAGTCTTTAAATGGCTTTGAAAATAGTGCCAATGGATTCAGAACGTCCAAAAACCCCTAGCTGGGATTTTACGGCACCTCATTTGGCCAAAAAATGAAGAAGATAGGCCTCCTGCCATTCTCTTCCTTCAAGCTTGTTGTCTCTGGTTCGCCAAAATGCACCTCTTGTACGTTGAACCAAGAGCACGCTCCAAAACACGTGCTTAAACCCAGCACATGCGCATAACCGAAAAATGGGCTAAACTGTCGAACGATTAGGGTGCACCTAGCCCCTAACCGCCAAGACCACGGGCATATGGGCCCACATGTGACCACGCACTATGGCTAAAAGGGGGCTTCGTTTACAAGGCAAATGGATAAATGACAAGTGGCAGTCGTTGTACAACTGCTGAAACCAAAATGTAAACCCCATGCACATGAATTGGCAAGGTCATATGTAAATGCACGCGACCGGGGCTAACCGTTTACAATGTGCGCCCAAACTCCGTGTGACAAGTGGTCATATGGTAATGATACAACCACGGGCTGGGGCTAAGCCCCAGCCCGACCCCCACGCCAACATACAATAGTTTAAATTTAAATAAAAATAAAACCATATGTTATATAAGAACCAACACATGGCACGCCAGTTGGGTGACCATTGCCAAAGCGCTCAATGGTGGAGGTCCAGGGTTCGAGTCCGGTGGACTCCATAAAATTTTGAACAAACAACCAAATAATAGGGTGCCACATGGCAGCCCATGATTGGGCCACGTGGCACCAAAAAATTTGCCAAAATAATGCCACATGTCATCAAATGATTCATCCAACTGTCGACCATTCTGAAACTACCACGTCACCTCTGCCATGTCAGCGTACGGTCATGCCATGTCAGCATCCGTATGGACTGTATGGACTGCACAGTCAGTGTCCCTATTTTTACCTATTTGACGATTCGAACAGATCACGATATCTCTCTCTCCCGACGTCTGTTTGAACCCAAATGAGTTTCATTGGGTTCGTGATGACGAGGGCTATGCTCTCGTTCATTTTGAGGCAATTCCGAGAACGTTGATTTTTGAGCTAAATTTTGGCCCCTGGTCCAGATTTTGATCATCCTTTGAGCGAAATGATGAAGTTTATGCCAACTCCTTATGTCAATACTATAGGATTTGATATCAAGTTCTTCAGACTGATCATGTAGTTTAGTGATAAATTTGTCGATGAGGAGGAGGGGTCATGTGAAGAATCGACAAAGTTAACTCAACTCCTTCGATGAATAGTAGAGGATTTAGTGCTAAAGGCCCTGAAGAAACTCGGGAAGTTAATGTTGGTATTTCCGATTGGGCTAGAACCTTCATAAAAATTTCCCAATTTTAAAGCAATTTCCAAAGTTTGGACTAAGTATTGTAGTGGATTTTAGATTTTAGGTTTCGACGTTGAGTATTGGGGGAAGAGGTTTGGTCTATTTCTTTAGGGAGAGTTCGGTCAAAGGGAAATAAGTCTTTTTTTCATTCAGACTTAAATAACATCTAGAGGCTTGGGTCATGGGTGAATTCCTTTATGGATATTGTGTGTAGGGAAAAATAGTGCACAACATCTGCGATGCGATATCAAGAAGTTGTTGGGAAATGTGGTAGAAACCTAGGATTATGGTCCTCATGGAAAAACAACCCTGGTGTGGGTGAGAGTGTAAGACAGGGGTTGAGAAAGGGAATGGGTAATGCATGGATATGAATGGGGAGATTGGTATCAAATATAATTATAACGAGGGTGGGAGAGGCTATGGAATACTGGGAAACTGTCAAATTATAACATGTATCGAAATGGATGAAAACCTTAACCTTAAATTTGTATATTTTATGTAAACATAATATTCTTGATTAGGTTAGGGAATACCTGGTACTTGTGGCGACATGGATGATTGGGTTGAGGAAGTTTAGGTTTCACTTTTTCATTGCTCAACAATTTCTCTTTTTGGGTGCTCGACGAAAATGGTAATAAAAAAGGGGGTGAGTGGTTATTTTATAGGTGATGGGAAATTAAATGCAATTGAGGAAGAATTGGCAAATTGGTGAAAAGTACTCTGGTATGTAGCGGAGGAATTCATGGGAAAGTATCTGGTGTATACCAGAGGAATTGGTACTAAAGGTATTGGTGGTATCATAGGGCATGGAGAGAACTCCCCCGATTTGACTGGAGGAGTTTATATGAATTCCTCTGGTCAAACCAGAGGAGTTTATATGAACTTGCGCAGTGGTAAAGGACTCTTTAGGGAGTTTTGGAGGAAGTAACCAGGGTTGTTGTAGGGAAATCCTCTAGTGTACACCAAAGGAGTTTGTGGTAAATCCTTCGATGTACACCAGAGGAGTTTGTGGTAACTCCTCTGGTGTACACTAGAGGATCTTTCATTAAATCGTCTGAAACAAAAAAATCCCAAAATATTTTCTTAAGTTCTCAAAATTGAAGGGTGCAAACTTAGCCAAAGTATGAAGCTTGAAGTAGCATGCTTATAGTGGGAGGATAGATCATCAAAAATATACAAATCAAGGAGTTTTCAAACAAGAAAATAAGGTGGCTCAATTTTCTTGGAGAGGATTTGCAAGTAAATCAAAATAAAATGGAGGGTTGTTGGTGTCTGACACACCAAATCGCTAACAAAAAAAATTGAAGGTTGGTTCGATTAGTGGTGCCACCATAGATAGTGGATCTTCCATATTTAGGAGCTTGATAAAGTTAGCGAAGTTGCGAAATTACTGATCCATATTATTAATAGGTTCTTAACGCAAAATAACAAAGATACAGTAAAACCGATTTTCTATTCAATAAGGAAATAAGCCGAAACTGTAAAATGCAGTAGAAACAAGCTTGCTAAAATGGTGGCGGCTTATCTCTGAGAAGAGATGTGATGAATACGCTCATTCAAAATAAGATAATTACAATGAGGCTCTAAAGGCCTTTTTACAATAAAGAAGAATGCCAAAAACCCTAGACATCCAAAAACCTAACCCTAGGAGATGAAGCGCCAAAAGTCGTGTGGGCCCCATTTGGGTAAGTTAGTACATCAACTTCCTAGGATCGTAACATTTGCATACAATATCTATTTTAAGTGTATGATAGACCGTTGGAAAGGTATCATTGAGGAGATTCATTTTAGGGGAAGTATTGAAGGAAATTATATATTACAAACCCGTTTTCCCAAAAAACATTGTTTAGGGCCTCAAAACAACTTCGGAAGTGAAAACTGCTAAAAATAGTAAATTACCAAAATTGCCAGAAAACTATTTTGAGCCAGTTGGAAAAGGTGGGTGTCCACCAATATCCAACTGGATCAATACTCCCTCCTTAGGAAGCAATGGTCTCCATTGCATTGAGGTCCCCCATCAGATGAGGAAATTTCTGTTGAATTTGGCCCTAGGTGAGCGACTTGCCTTGGTGCAGGAGATGCCCTGCTTTGATGACTCGATAAAGATGGATCCTTTGTTTTCGAGTGCCCTTGATATGTGTGTCCACAATATGATCATTGGATTCCTGTTGTATGCAGTCAGGGTTGATCTCTATTGGTGTCAGCTGTTCTGTTACTTCTGAGGTGTCCAATAATGGTGGGAAATAAGGGCGAAGGAGATCCACGTTGAACACTGGGTTCAGGCCAAGGAAAGGAGGAATGTTGAGCTCAAAAGAATTATCCCCCATGGCCTTGGTGATGGTGTATGACCCATAACGGATTGGGTGAATCTTCCTATGGGGTCCTGTAAGGCATTCTTTCTGCAAGTGCAACCAAACTTTGTCGCCCACCTGAAACTTATGTGGCACCCGATGTTGATCATGGCGCTGTTTGTACTTGTCATTGAACTTCTGTAGGATATCTTGAACCTGTTGGAGGATGTGCTAGATATGCTCAATGAACCGGGTGGATTTTTTAGCTTCATTTGGAGTAGGAGATGAGTCAGTCGAGGTGACCGCAAGGGGAAGTGCAACATCTATGGGACCCAATGGTTGGAATCCCAACCCCACCTAAAAGGGGTTGTGGTTGGTTGAGCTATGTAGGGCTCAGTTGTAGCTATGATGAACATAGGGAAGGATCTCATCCCATGTGCGAGGGTGATTTTAATTATACATCCGAAGGATACGCACAATCATTCGATTTACGACCTCAGTTTGGCCATCTGTTTGGGGGTGGAAGGCCGTGGATTTGGTGAGCTTGGTATCCAACAGTGACCAGAGGCTCGACCAGAATGTACTGAAATCAAATCTCCTAATCCAAGACAATGGTTTGTGAGATTCAAAAATGTACCTAGATGCGTTCAAAGAAAAGCGATCAACAACCACAAAAACACTGTCATTTCCTCGCTTGGCAGTGGCCTTTGCTGTGATTTTCTTCTTGCAGGCAACCAAAATTGCCATCTTTGAAAAGCGATCAACAACCACAAAAACATAGTCATTTCCCCACTTAGTGGACGGGAGGCCCGACATGTAGTCCATTGAGATGGATTCCCATGGCTTGTCAGGAGTAGGAAGAGGGGTGTACAGGCCCTGTTTCTTAGTGGTCAGTTTGGAAATAACGAAGGAAGTGCAGGACCTGATATACTTGATGACCTCCTGTCAAAGTTTCGGCCAATATAAATGTTTCTATAACATTTCCACTATATTTTTTATGCCAAAGTGTCCTACCACCCGACTGTAGTGGGCTTCCCATATCAGCTTTGCTCGCTCGCTTGATGGAACACAGATATGGCCCAGACGACACAACAACCCATCTTGAAGATGGAAATTATCAAAAAATATGTTTGCCCGGGTCTGTCTCATAGAGTTGGGTCCATACAGAGACAGACCCACATAAATTTATCCTTACCATTACCCCTGGTTATTTAGCTGAGGGCCCATGCAATATGGGAGAATCCCAACACGAACTTGCAGTAGAAATTGGCAAGACCCAAGAAGCTTCGAAGCTCAGTGAGTGTGGTTGGGGTTGGCCAGTCACAGATTACTTGGATCTTGGCTAGATCCACATGTATGCCATGCTGATCAACGATGTATCCTAGGTAATGGACCTTGTCCGTGCCGAAGGAGAATTTTTCCAAGTTGGCGTATAGCTTGTGCTGCCGCAGGGTGTGCAAAACCTACTGAATATGCTGAAAGTTTTCGGCCCAAGTGTTGCTGTAAATGAGAATGTCATCCAGAAACATCACTATAAAAGTATTGGTGAATGGTCACAGGATATTTTCCATCAACCTCATGAAAGTGGATAGATCATTTTTCAAAACAAAGGGCATGACCAACCATTCAAAAAGGCCTTCCTTTGACTTGAAGGTGGTCTTCCATACATTTGTCTGTTCTATCGAGACCTGGTGGTAGCCAGACTTCAGATCAATCTTATTGAAGTATTTGGCCCCTGTGAGTTTATCAAGGAGGTCATTAATTCGGGGAATTGAGTATCGGTTTCTAACTGTGATTTTATTTAGAGCCCAGTAATTAATGCAGAGTTGCCAGGTTCCATCTTTCTTTTGTACCAGCACGATTGGGCTCCTACAAGGTGATTAACTGGGATGGATGTGCCCCTTGTGGAACAGTTCTTAGATCTATCACTTGATCTCCTCATTCTCTAATAGATAGCAATGATAGAATGGCCCATTGGGCATTGGTGTGCCAGGGGTCAAATCAATGGGGTGCTTGACCTGGTAGTGTAGAGGTACCCTGGTAGGTGAGGAGAAGATATCCGAGTATTCTTCCACGACCTTATCTACTTGCTTCTACTATGTGGAGAGGTCAGCCACAGAGACCCTGGATGTGGCTGTGATCTTTCACTTATTCTGAGAGTGAATCATGAAGAAGACAAACTTCCCCATATGAGAGATGACCTTCCTGCATTGCTTAGCAGAGATCAAGGTAATAACACTAGGTGGGACTGCCTCGGGTATCCTATACAATTTTCTGTTCAAAGTAATAATAAAACTACGAGGACTAGACTCATATACAACATGATGTTTCCATAAATAAGGTTGGCCCAAAAAAACATCACAAACTTCGAGAGGAGAAACATCACACAATACCTCGTCTTTGAAGGGCTTGATGTCGTACGACAGTCGACAATGTTGGTTGACGCAGAGATCACTTCCTTGGCGGAGCCATCTAATGGTGTAGGGTTGTGGGTGGGGCATTGTCGACAGGGCCAACCACTTGATGACCTCTGCTGAGATGACATTCTTCTGGCTACCACTATCAATGATGAACTGCAACGAGGTGCCTTTTATCCACATCTGTGAATGGAAGAGACAATCTCCTTCTTCTGGCTCGTCTGCATCACCAGGTTGGATCTTGGTGGTAGAAACAATGGCACTAGGTTCCACATCAATGATCCGTCTTCCCATTTTTGGTTCTAGCTCAGATTCATAACCTACATCTGATTCAAAGGATTTCACTTCGGCCACCGATGAATTCTTTGAGCGACAGTCAGCAGTGTTATGCCAAGGGCTCTTATGGAAGTCGCACCACTTCTTGGTATCTTTCTTTGTATTTTCAGTGTCCTTATTTTCTTGCGAATTGGACTGGTTGTTCTGATAGTGTCCTTTGTTTTGTGGGTTGAGGCTGCCCTTTCCTAGCTTTTGTTGTGAGGGGTTCTCAGGCCCAAATTTTTGCGTCTTTTGTTTGAGCTTTTGTTCAATTTTGACGGCATATCTATAGGCCGCGCCCAAGGATGAGATGTCCAAAAATTCCATTTTAGTCTGGATGTATCTATGCAGAGCACCATGATACTTGAGCACCATATGTCACTCCGAATCTTTGATACCCAGCTTGGTGTGCAAGGTATGGAAGATATTTATGAAATCTGGCACTGCTTGGTCTCTTTCTTTCCGCAGTGTGGTCCATTTGGTATACAAGTCATCATAACTTCTAATAGGGTAGTATTGTTCCTTAATAACATCCCTGAAGGATTCCAAGGTGTCTGTGACTGTAAATAATGAGGGTTCCTCTATTTCCTTTTGCTCACAGAAGGTTTCCCACCAATATTTGACATGGGGAACGACTTTGAGGAGTGAAAAAGTAATATTTTCTCTATTCAAAAAGTTATGGACAGAACAATACCCTTCTAGTAGATTCAACCACTTGTCTACAACATCTGCATCTATCTGACCTTCAAATATAGGAATATCAAATTTTATTTGTACCTTGAAGGGGGCGACATCTCCGCTCGAAGAAGATGCGTCGCCTGTTGGTAGCCGCCGATGGATTTGTGTGAAACTATCCATCATCTCATTCCTTTGTTGCGTGAGGGATTCCTCAAATAACAGTTTGAAAGGATCTCCTGTCCCATCATATTTATTTTCTCCTACCATGAACGGTTTCTTGGGCGTGCGAGAGATTTTGTCCTCAAGAGAAACAAGCTCGAGGCCCAACTCTTTGTCCTCCGACCTAGTTGGGGACATGCATTAAGACAACAAGGAACAGACCGCTCTGATACCACTGATCCAGATTTTATGAGAAGAATTAAATGACTATAGATTATTAACATCTTATTAACGCAAAATAACAATGAGACAGTAAAATTGGTTTTCTATTCAATAAGGAAATAAGCTGAAACTGTAAAATGCAGTGGAAACAAACTTGCTGGAATGGTGGCGGCTTATCTCTGAGAAGAGTTGTGACAGATGCACTCATTCGCAAGAATATCATTACAATGAGGCTTTGAAGGAATTTTTACAATAAAAAAGAATGCCAAAAACCCTAGACATCAAAAAACCTAACCCTAGGAGATGAAGCACCAAAAGTCATGTGGGCCCCGTTTGGGTAAGTTAGTACATCAACTTCCTAGGGTCGTAACTTTTGCATACGATATCCATTTTAGGCATATGATATCCCATTGGAAAGGTATCATCGAGGAGATTCATTTTAGGGGTAATAACAAAGGAATTTATATATTTCAAACCCAGTTTCCCAAAAAACATCGTTTAGGGCCTCAAAACGACTCTGAAAGTGAAAATTGCTAAAAATAGTAAATTACCAAAATTGCCAGAAAACTATTTTGAGCCAGTTGGAAAAGGTGGGTGGCCACCGATATCCACATGGATCAATTACCTTGTAAATGAATCTGAATTGCAAATATTTATATTGGACATCCATACTCTCCCCCTATATTTGACATCAGTGACAACAATATTTCCAACACTTTAGAGGGTCTCTCATCTAGAGCATGAAAGATCATGGAAGAAAATGAATTTTTCAATTTCTTCATGGATTTTTGTATTTCTCCTTTATTTTCATCCATCTTATTTTTCATGTCATCCATATTCTTTTCCATGTGTGCGCTATTTTCATTCATCTTCTTATCCATATTGTTTTCCATTTAAGCCATATTTATTTTCATAGTTTCATCCATATTATATTACATTTTTTCCCTATTTTCAATGATCCTCTTTTCCATATGGTGATAAATCTATTTGATTTCATCTAGAGTCATGGTTGACCTCTCTAGATGTTTAGCTAGTGAAGTAAATTTTGGAGGAGCCTTTGGAGACATGTGAGAAAATAACAATTCTCATATTTTTCCTCTTTATTACAAATTTTGAATCACAAAAATAATATCCTCCAATAACAAGTTATGCCAATTGTAAGTTATGTACCTTTCAAGACCTTAATTTGGAGTTTGTCTTCCTGGCCTACCGTCCTTCTGATGTATTTATAAAATTTTGGCCCTTTTGAGTCTGAAATTTTGTCCTGTAGTACTTTGAAATGTCTTCTTTACAATTACATAGGTATGAAAAAAATTGGATGTGCCAAGAGAAAGTTAGGGTAACTTTCCCAAACCTTGCTAAATTTTGGCCTTTCTGGGGGAGTGAATGTGTACAGAATGCCACATGTCCAATATTTAATTTTTGGTTTTAAAATTTGTACCAGACATAATTGTTATCATCGAAAAATTTCTCACATAAATACAAGTTATGGTTGAAGAAATTTCTAGTGCAACACACCAAAAAACATACCTCCATCATTAGTAGGATTCATTCAGAAAATCACAAAACTACACAAACAACTCCTTAAATTTCTGCTCAGTCTTCCAAAGGACTTTCTTCACACATCTACATGTCCTAACACTACCAAATTCACTCAAATTTCTTGTCCTACATGACGTTCATCGAAGAAACTCACACATATGCAAAAAAAATGCATTTATCATTCTGGTCAAGCCTCACCCACTTCCAATTCGGGTGTACCATGAAAAGCGACCCAAATCTAGGTCAAAATCTAGCCTTGGGGCCATTTAAGGACTAGGGAGGTACCTATATGAGGGCCCCTAATCACACTACACACTAGTTTTGGTTTTTAAGTCTAATACATTCTGAAATTTGTCCATTTTACCAGTTAGTCAACCTTACTCCGAGTAAGTACCTGATACCATATTTGATTTATAGATTTCAAGAAGCCCTTCTCTTTTTTCAGTAGCACCTCCCTACTTGTCAACGTTAGCAAAATTTTCCATGAAGGTGATAGTATCTTGGCTCTCATTACCCTAAACATGAGGAGTCTCTAATAGAACATAAAGAGTCCTCATTTCTTTCTAATTCCATTATCCCCCTCAACATTTGAACTCAACACAGTTTCATGTTATGGTGGGTCTTGTATGTGACCATTGCAATTATCAGTACCAGCCAAAGGATTCAAAATTTTATAGGCCATCAATGTCTATGATTCACAGACACTCAATACTATTGTTTGTTCCTCGATTCATAGAAATTTCACTCATCATAACAATCATCTGTTGTTACCGATGCCCCCGATGGAACTACAAATTTCCATTTCATCAAAAGATTTCATCTACAGTTATGTATTTATGGTTCTATAACATGAGCATGGGGAATACACATCTTGTTTGTACAAATATTTCTATCCTTTTTCAGAGAAAAAATTGGTTCAAATAATTTTCCCATCTCCCTCCAACGAACTACCCTGACAGTTCCCCTCTATATTGTCGCCAACTCTTCTACACAATGACATCATAGGAAAAAGAAACAATTACGTATTTTGGTTATACGTATGCTACTAACCTCACACATCATGAGGCATATTTTATCAGCGAAAAATCACTCACAAAAATACATGTGATGGCCAAAGCAATTACTAGTGGAACACACCAAACAACATACCTCCAACATTAGCAAGATTGATTTAGAAACTCACAAAACTATATGAATGGATCGTTAATTTATGCACAGTCTTCCAAAGGCCTTTATGTGCACATCTGCATGGGAAAACACTACCAAATTTGCATAAATTGTGTGGCCTACACAAATGTCATCGAAGAAACTCGTGTAGATGCAAAAATGATACATTTATGATTCTGGTTAGGCCTCACCCACTTCCATCTCAGGTGTACCATGAAAAGCCTCCTAAATCCAGGTTGAATTCTATCCTTGGGGCCATTTAAAGATTAGGGAGGTACCTACATGAGGTTCCCTATTCACACTACACACTAATTTTTTAAAATCTTGAACGAGTCCTATAAATACAAGCTTGATTTATGCACCAAAGGAAGAGTTTACCTGTATTTCTATGTCATTGGAATTTCTCCTTGAGAATCCATCATTCTCCTAGAATATTTCTAGCATCCATAGCAAGATCCATTCTTCTCACCTCTTGAGAATATTGGTAGGTAATTATTCACCATTATCATATCATTATAAGAAGAGAAGGAGCTATATATTAGGGACCCTAAGGGCCCTGTCAAGTAGGAAGAGGGGAAATCATAAGTTCCCTATATTTATGCAAGGTGTTGTCAATCAAAATCCTATCCATTGGTGACTATCTCTTGTTCCTATTTTTAGTTTTGCATTGCCAATTCATGCATGATTAGTTTTTTTATATTTTCCTTTTATTTCTTATTTTCTCTACTTTTTGGCCCACTAACCAACTAACAATTTACTGTGGTATCTTGTTGTGTTGATAAAGTATCTAAGTGGTTGGTTTTCTACTCACCCAAGTGGAAAAACCAACACAACAATACTATTGATTGTCCTCTTTCAAATTCCACTGGTCTCACAGAATTTGGATCCTCTATGAAGAAGATATGATTGTTTTAGCTAGAACACCCGTTTGTGACTAGTTATAGGACTAGTCAACAAACCCTATCTTCCATAGGGTATATATCCTAAAGTGTAACGACCCATAATCTGAAATTTGAACAACATGTATCTTGCGATGTCTTCTAAATAACCTCCACATTTCATTGTCTGAAGCATTCGAAAAAGAAATTATAGTGAAAATACCAAGAATACTCTCTTGAAGAAGAAAAACCATAGGATCGATTCTATGATACCAAATGTTAGGATCCAATGCCTTAAAAATGATAAAAAGTCAATGAATATAGTCCACTTTTAGGGGGAAGCCTCCTTTTACAGTATATCCAATTCGGAATACAATATGAGATGTGATAAGATGATCTTAAGACTAGGTCTCCTTGGTATATGTTGATTTTTCAAGAGAGATGATATTGTACACACACACACACACACGCACACACACACACGCACACACACACACACACACACACACACACACACACACACACACACACACACACACACATTATTTAATATGCAAAAGGATCACCACTGAAAGATAAATATCCACAGAACAACAAGATATATCCTCAGGGAAACCCTCAAGGGGGGAGAAAATCTTGAAAAATTTCCTCAATATAGATTCCTCCAACATGTACAATTTCATACAATTCTCTTTCACGAAATCAAGACGAAAGAGACCTAAACACAAACCAAGAATAGATTCTTAGATAAGTGCGTACTAATCTCTTGTACTTATATTCAATGAGTGATCAAAATGACTCAATATAACCTCTATTTATACTCTAAAAGACCTAAAAGACATGAATTATCAATACACCCTTTCACAGTTACACTTAGGAATAACCAATACAATTACACTTAGGAATAACTTCCGAAATTACATAAAATATCAACACTCCGTCTTAATGAGGAAGGTACTCTATCTGGCATAGACTCTAACACTATTTCCATCCACACGAGCTCATGACCATTGATTGTCGGACACAGGAATCTATACATCACAGAAAATCCATAGTGACTTCACAACATGCATCCAGTGCCGATGGGTAGCTCTCCAATAGCTACAACATTTCATCATGAGACAATCCAGTTTCCTGCAGAAAACTTAGATATCTTATGCATGACATCTAGTACCCTGCGTTAACATTTGTACCTCATCTCTTCAACATGCATCGAGGGATAGTGGGTAGCTCTCCAATAGCTACAACATGTCATCATGACATCCACTACCTTGTGATAACATCTGAATCCATCACTCCCTTTGAAGAGGGACTACGAAAAGCTTGTCCCTGATGTTAACTACCAAAAACGCACCAGCATTTTTGAAGGAAATATGCCTAACCTTGTAGGGAAATTTTGATTAGCTTCCCTAGCTCCAAATCCAAATCTGATTGCATCATTGGAAAGATTATGATCTGTAGTTAAAAATCGACTATTTAAACGTGCGAAACAGATATTCTATGGCTGAGAAAATTAATTTTTACCAAAGGCATTTTTTGCTGGAAATTCTGACTTTCGGTGGTTTAGGCGAACAGGACGACTGTTCATTAACCACCGAAAGCTGCGCTTTCGGTGGTAAATT
>ML783529.1:462239-526890 GCA_009831015.1 Picea engelmannii | reverse complement strand
TGAATTTGATTCTAATGGATAAATGGTGAATTATCAAGTCAGATCTAAAGACTATTTACAAGAGATAAGGTAAGAAGAAGAGTTTTAACCACATTTGGCATCTTTTCATAGGAGAAATTTCAGGGGTTTTTGGCTACACATCAACAGCTTGAATTTATCTTTGGAAGAACAGGTTGAAGAAGCCTTGGAAGGCTAATCTCCACGTCATCAAACAGTCAACAGATGTTAAGGACTAAATCATAGAGATTATCCTCCTTTTTGGGTGTTATACCTATCTTTTTGTAAATGTAATTTGACTTTCTATTTTTAGTATAACAGATCCAGTTTTCTAGGATCTGTAAACTGTATGTAAAGGCTATAAAGCCAAGAACATTTGCAGAGAAAGGGGTTCGATTCTGGATAGAGGAATACTCTTTTTGTACTCAGACTTTCTATGCTAATACAGATCACAGGTTCCTTTCAATTTTGATTGTCAGCTTTCCACCTTTCTTCTGCATTATTATCTGTGTTGTCAAGCTTTGAATGGCTGTCATCCCATTGTTTAGCTCATAGCCTGATAATGATTCTTTAATTGTTTCTTAGACCCTGCTTTGCACTGGTTTAGTAACAATTTGTTCTTCACCCACTTTAAAGCAACTTGCTGATTAATCAATCCTTGAGAGCACTGTCTATTTGTTTATCATTTTCACGTTTGAATGCCATAAGCTGTATTGAGTTGTCCCATTGATCCACCTTTTAAAAATACAAAAACATTCATTTCTTAAGTTACCAAGCACCTTTGGTCTGCAACCACAAAGGGTTTCTTGGAGTGATAACACCTGAAGTACTCAAACTTCATCCTTGACAACGGATTTTTCAGCACATCCACAACTTTCTCATCGGTAGCCACATATTGGAGCCTCACTGCTCCCTTCTGCATGATATCCTTGATATAGTGATACATGATTTCAATATGCTTCAACCTATCATGAAACACCGGGTTCTATGACAACTTTATACAACTCTGGTTGTTGCAAAAGATACAGGTTTCCTCCATCACAATATCAAATAATCCAGTCAACAATTTCCAAAGCCACACTGCTTCGTGAATTGATGCACATGCTTCCACATACTCTGCTTCAGCTATACTGAGTGCTACAAATGACTGCTTCTTACTGATCCATGAAATAATACTGGATCCCAAAGTGAAGCAACATCCCAATGTACTTTTTTGGTTTCTAGCACTACCGACCCAATTTGAATCCGAATATCCAAGTAGACTGATCTCACTTTCTGCAACATACGTGAACCCATAATCCACTATACCTTTAAGGTACCTCATCACATGTTTTACTACAATCAGGTGAACACGTTTGGGGTCAACCATGTACTGACTCAGGGTGTTCACAACAAAAAATATGTATGGTCATGTATTCATCAAATACATCAATGATCCACTCATCTTCCTATATAATGTAGCATCCACAACCTCTAAATTCATATCATCCAAAAACTTCATATTTGATTCCGTCAGTGTTGCCATCGGTTTATGGTCCAACACCCCGAACCTGTTCAAGATATCCACATCATATTTTCCCTAACCAAGGAAGATATTATATGTCATACTTCTAATCCCAAATAGTAATGTATGAGACTAAGATCCTTCTTTTCAAACTTAGAGGCCAACTCCCTTTATCACTGAAAAAAATCCCTACTATCCAGTCCGCCTCACCAGTTTCTCCCTCAATGACTGATGCAAAATCCATACCCTAGCCCTTCTGACTGGATGCCTCCTCTATGAACCATGATTCTATCATGAATAACAAGAATGCACAACTTTATCCCAATCAACATATTAATGCAAAGAGTATTCACAATAGAACACCATGTGCATCACTGGTTCCTCATGTCTTCTATAATTGCAACAACAAATTTTACAAACACCTCTCTACACAGAAATAACATTGCCTCTTTTCCATTGTTTCCTATTTCATATTTCCAAACGCGCCTTCACAAACTCAGACACCCGAATCAGGGTTCTTTCCATTCGAGAAGATTCTCTTTGCATTCCCAATTGGCTATACACTGTCTTTTCATTCAATCGATCACCTATTTCCTAGCCATTGCTTCCAATGACAAATTGCAGGTAATCCAAAACATGACAACCATAGTTCTTATCTTGTCTTTTTCCCAAGGTAATTGTTCCAATATTACACTTTACCACATGAATTTATTGTGAATATCATTTGACATAAACATGCACCAGCGGTTCAAGTGATCGTGATATACTTAACAATGACAAACAATTTGTATCATAACTGATGCTAACTATGCCAAATAGTTGGCTCCAAGATGATGCAAAAACCAACCATGAATAAGGTTCGAATCCCAAGGAATTAATATGGCAGTTGCACAATTCCTCTTTATCCCTGGCCTTCAAAATATTTTAGACTATCATACCAAGCTGATACCAAAATTATGTAGCGTTAATTATTCTCACAATGTACAAGAAGGCGAGATGACCCCTATAGGCTTACATTGCACGTATTGAATCATTGTTGGTATCATAAAATAGTTACGACAATATATTCTTGTATAGGCCTCTTTCATAAGCCTCTCTAGCATATTAATTCACACCATATTGTCGTCAAATGCATTCTCATTTCACATTATACAAATTCCTCTCACAACATTCTCATGTTCATAAACCCACTGACATTTTATCAATATACAATGTCATCATCTACGTTGGAGGATTTGAAACAATTCCATCTTCTTTCTCTTCCTCATGGTAATGAAATTACTTGGATATTTTGAAACGATGCCATCAGTTATTTTCATTGCTACCAGCACCACATGGTGCACATAGTCACATCCAAAATTAAATAGATTGAAAATTTGCAAATCCCATTTTGTCCCTCCCATGATCACCTAATCGATCTGATCCCATGAGTTTTTGCATCGTCATTCAATGTTTTAATTATTAATATTTTACCAACTCACCACGTAGATTCCTTATCTAAATTATCCTTGCCTCAGACAAATGAGACATGGTCGCAAAAAATACTATGTTCACTAAGACCCAATTCTACCGTTGAAAGCATCGATCAAATAAACTGCTTAAAATACATCACTTTAGTGGATCCTTCTACTTGGTAGCTCTACCGTTTTGGCACCTCAATGGAAATGTCTCACAAATTTCCATAGAGGTTGTCTTTTGGTATCATGATATCTCCACCAACTTCGAAAACTCCACAAAAGGAAACATGGCCTATGATATTTTAAAGAAAGTTGTAGACGTGCACAGGATCACGAGCACCGTCAGGGTCTCGAGCTTCAAGGATTACAAAACACACAACTCTGGGTCACCCTCATCATGTTTCTCTATGTAGATATACTGGACACCATGGAACATTCTATGTTAGACCATTTGGTCTCCAGATTAAAGTTGAGAGGAGGAGCACTCGATAATTCATTTGGCTTCTTCACTTTCCAAATAGAATGAAGCTTAGAGAAAATATTGAGTATTATACTCAATGCCAATGTTGTAAGATCACTCCCCACAATAGTAGATCCTGAACAAGCCATTCCTGGAAGAAAATAAGCCATGAACACACACATCATAAGCCCTCTTCTATCAATCACCAACTGATTTTTAACCAAAACGGCCACCAACTCTTTTGTTTTGTAGCTGTTTCCTGAATATATGATGATATGTGAATAATTAGTAAAAGAGAGCAATTGGATAATAAAGGTGTTGAGAACAAGAGCATGTCCTGGAATCCAAATAGCCTTCCTCTTCCACGCCTTCCACACATCCCATAATAGAAAATAAATTACTAGAACTAACCAAATGCACTAGGCTACCAAATCTTCTGTCCTGGGAAGAATTATAACGTGCACTTTGTTTTCCATATTTATTACAGCCAAGGAAATTGTTCGAAGAGGGGATATCCATTATACTTTGAAGACACGATGATGGGATTTCCATTTCTAAGTCCATATTTATAGTCGATGGCTTCAGATTTCGGGCATGGAGCCAACTTTGCAGCGACATGTTCCATTGCTCATGACATTGATTCCTTCATTGCTCCCATATCTCTCACTATTCAGATAAATCCCACTGAATCCAAATGTAAGCTATCTGTCTTATTTTCCCAGGACCTCCTATGAGGGAGTTAGGCCTGGTCATGCTCTGATACCATGTTGACTTTTCAAGAGAGATGATATTGTATATATATATTATTATTTAATATGCAAAAGGATCACCACTGAAAGATAGATATCCACAGAACAACAAGATATATCCTCAGGGAAACCCTCAAGGGGGAGAAAACCATGCAAAATTTCCTCAGTAGAGATTCATCCAACATGTACAATGTCATACAATGCTCTTTCACGAAATCAAGACCAAAGAGACCCAAACACAAACCAAGAATAACATCCTAGATAAGTGTGTACTACTCTCTTGTACTTATGTTCAATGAGTGATCAAAATGACTCGATATAACCTCTATTTATACTCTAAAATACCTAAAAGACATGAATTATCAATAAACCCTTTCACAATTACACTTAGGAATAACCAATACAATTACACTTAGGAATAACTTCCGAAATTACATAAAATCTCAACAGTATATATATAGGATACAAAAGGTACAATTATAATGAAAGGGTACCATGAAGGGTTCTATCCGACATACAATTATAATACTATAAATGTAATAATTCAATATTTAGGGATTACTAAGGGGTTTAACACATAAAATGGGGCTTTGTCTATGTCTTAACATTTATCCACTACTTGTGAGTATCCATATCCATGATGGAGTCACCTTGATATTACAGGCCTTTCTCTATTACCAACAAACATGCATAGCCTCAACAAAGATATCTACATTTCCTTTTAAATAAGATAGATTTCCTTTCCCAATACTTTATCGGAAACAACAACTCTTCTAAGCATGTAGGGATGATATGTGCTTTTGAAGAAATATTTACCATACTTGAGTAATTTAAGATGCCCCTTGAGATTTTTTTAGCCCATAAATTTTGGCTTTTCCCCCACCACATGGTCATCTAAATTTAGTTTAAATGAATGGAATCCCTTAACTTTTGGTTTGATGATCAATATTTTGAATTTCAAATCTACTTGGGAATTGATCAATGGAAGTAATCTAAATTTTACTAAGGTCCTAGAGTATTTAGAATAATCTTCACAATTCTCCTAACGTTTTTGGCTATGAATGAAACAACATGTATTGAGAATGTAGGACCCGACTAGCTGCAATATAATTTCAAGAAAAAATTGGTAAAAACATGAATGTTCATGATGAAGGGCTTCTATTATGAGTGTAGACTAGCTATATAGCATGTGCATAGTTGAAAGAGACATTGAAAATGCTAGATATTTTTTCAAAAACAAAACTTTTCAATCTACATTAAACTAAGTAATAACACCAAACTTTAAAGTAGTAACAAAATAAACAAAAATCTTAAGAGTAGGGATGAGTATTTACAGTGAAAGAGGCCTAAACATGTTTAGTAAATCATGAAATGTTTGATAAAATTCATATTGATGGGTACTTCTAGGATTTCTCCTTGCAGGTTCTTAAGAGAGTATGAATTTTGACCTTCAAATTCTTCAACAATAAAATGACCCAACCAAAGGTTATCAAACTTACCATGTTTTCCAGGTTATTATCTTCTTTCATCCCATTTAAGTATTAGATCACCTTGGGTAAATATCTTGTCTTTGGCCTTTTTATCAAATAAAGGTTTCATATTGTCTAGATATACCTTTAACCTCTCATCAAATTTCTCTCTACTCTTTTGTACATGAATGAACTAATTTATTCTTCTTTGTGTGTCATTTAGCTCCTCTTATACTTATTGAATTAATTTAATTGCTAGGATCATGAGGTGATTGAGTAAAATAAAATCATCTCTAGAAACCAGTTAGAAAGAAAAAGTGTCGATAGATATCTTAGTCCTTAATTTCTCTACTCATAAGAAATATTTTAGTTGGTAATCCTAATATCTCTTTTTATCATGCAAACTATTTTTAACTATTTTCATGAATTTCTTGTTTGAATACTCAACAAACCTATTTCCCTATGGATAATAGGCTATAAAATGTCTGAAAATTGTATTGTACCATTGACAAAATGAAATCATGGCAATAGAGGTAAAATCCTTTTCTTTTTGAGTAATTATCTTCCTAGGACAACCAAATATAGATAGAATATTCTCCTATAGAAACTTCATAACCACATATAAGAATTTATTCCACCCATTTAGTAAAGTAATCAATCACTGTTATGGGATTTTCCCCATGTGACTTTGGGTCACATCACAACAAAGATTAACCAAGTAAAATACATAACCCTAAACCACACAAAAGACTTGTAATGAAATAACTACTTTATTAGAGAGAGGAGAAAGTTTCACATCTTATTTCCTTACGGTTAGTGTTGTTCTTCGTTCTCGACCCTAGTACTTTTCTTGACTCCTACTCAAACTAAACTACAAGAGAATATCAAGAAAGTGTTGCAACAAGGTAGGTATAACATAAAATCATACAAGAAATATATAGATAGATTCAAATATGAGAAGTAATTAGACATACATAAACACATTGAATCATTACTACACAAGTATGGGGAAAAGATAACTCTTTATTAGAAATGATAAAATAAGTATTTACGACCTGACTCCAACTACCAACACTGCCTCGAAGACAACCACCTAGGTTCCTCCAAAAGGTCCTTCAAGCATCACTCAACAATATTTCCCTTCCTTGGATGACTCAATAAGGATAGGAGCACACCTTATGGCCATATAATGAAAAGGAAGGAAAGTTAGAACAAGGGTTCCGGGTTACAAGGATGTTACTCATAGGATGAAGGGGAATAGGGAGACTTGCAATTCCTTCAACACAAATTTGCACCTAGGTTTTCCTCTTCATCCATGCCCCCAAAGGTTCCTTTTATACCATCCTCAAGAGGTTAAGGAGGTTGAATTCCATTTGGTATGGGCTTAGGGAGGTTGGGGAATGAGCCCAACCAAAATAACCACCCAAAATTATGGAATTATTTTATTTTTCACATTTTTTGAGGGCATCTGTGAGTTGTACACTAGAAAGGCATGCATTTCGATGTGTTGCGCCAAGGGAACCCACATATATAAGTAAAAACATTGTTTTTTAAGTGATTTTGACGAGGGAACTTGGGATTTCAAGTTGCAAGTCAGGGACAATGACTAGGCCATCTCACAATGAAAATGGTGTGGAAAATCGTGGTATGATAGATGCCAGCTAGTGTGTGAGGTTAGAAGGGAAACTGATGGCTGAAATACATTATAACTCTGGGATTTGAGGATGAATTGAGGTAGAGCCAAATGAAGGTTCTCGAATAGTTGATCCAAGAATATAAACCATCAACAAATATCAAGTAAGTGTATTCTCTATCCCAAGTCAGACATACCCATGCTCAAGAGTGATGTAATCATGGCCGCCAAATCAAATATACTGTGGATCCATGGAATATATGAAAGTATGACTAATTTCCATGGCCACGAACAATACATAGTGGATCCATGTGGTACATATTAATTAGCAAGCATGGCCACAAGGAATACATAGTGGATCCATGTGAAAGTAGATCATATCCACAAATAGATACACAATGGAGGTATGTATCAAAATAAAAAATATAGGATATCTAGGACCAATGGTGTGAAAAAAACGATTCTATGCAAGTACTAATGTCCATGGGGTGGTACAATATATGTAATAAAGGATAAAAAAATATTTCATGCTTGTACTTCACCCGAATTCTTCAAAACGATCCGTCGTGGTACGCATCTACACTATGTGAATAGATGTGTTGGGGTCGAACACAATGAGACACCATTTGATTATCGTTCATTGATGTATACCATTAACAAATGTAGGACAACCCATTGATAATTATTGTGGGTGTCGTGGTACCATGGTACAATCTAACAAGTGTGAATACATGAGCTAATGTCAAACACATGGTAGAATATATAGAGTAGGGGACATTTATGTATTCCCACTATCAATAGCGATGGAACCTGCCACTACTGACTGTAATCCCCAAGGTACCAAATATGACTCTATATCCCTATCTGAGAGAAATATGTGTTGAATTTGATAGGAATATATCCACTGGAAGGAAGGCATTAAGGAATCCTCCATCATCTAGCACGAGGGGTAGCAGAAGGTCAAAGATTTGGAAGGACTCAGACGAAAAAATTGTAAGGACCACACCGAGGTGCGACTCCAACATGCACTAGATGGAAATATCACATGATAAAGAATCTATGAATAGTATATAATGATGAAGACTACTAACAAATATGGGGAATCCACCATTTGGGTCAATTGGAAATCAAGGTATCGCACAAATCCCTATGTGTGATGATTGTTTTACGTGGAACACAAGGGAAACCAATCAGTCAACAACTAATGATGGTTTGTCATCTACTAAGCGCAAGGTCACCTATCAATAATGAAAATAGGCCTAAGGTTCTACTATAGGTCATACTCTCAGAGAAATGTGTCGGAGTCGATAAGAGCAGACCCGTTGGCAAGAAGTCAATGAGGACCTTCTATGCTAGCACAAGTAAGAGACATAGATACTTGTGATGATGAGACGTACTTGAATGACATGGGAAGACCGTATTGAGAGGTGAGAGACTAATCTAGGTGGATATTGAAGGCCACCTACCTCTTCTAACTGTCTTACATACAACTTTCATCTTGGCAGTTTTTTTTTAGCTTTTCGGGTCCTAAACTTCCGGGGCCATTTTGAGGCCCTAAACATCGTTTTTTGGGCCTGACATAATCACATTGTTGACTGAGTTTGAGTGTGATGGCACAATGTGTATTAATCAGATAGACCTTTCCAATGGGCTATCGTGCACTTAAAACAAAGATTGTATGCAAAAGTTACGACCCTGAGAAGTTGATGTACCAACTTACCCCATCAGGGCCCACATGACTTTTGGTGATTCATCTCCTAGGGTTAGGTTTTTGGATGTCTAGGGTTTTTTGTTTACTTCTTGATGCAAAAATTTCTTGGAGGCATCATTGTAATTTTCTCATATGAATGTGCATAGCTGCCACATCTCTTCTCAGAGATTAGATACCACAATTTGAGAAATATTGTTTTCATTATGCATTTTACAGTTTCAACAGATTTCTTTATTGAATAGAAGTTAATTTCTAATGTATCTCTATTATTGTTCCATGTATATCTATGTTAATGTTATATACATTTGTTTCATTCCATTCTGCTCATAAATCCGTATTAGTGGTATCAGAGTGGTCTTCTCTTCATTTGTTTCTCTGTGCATGTCCCCAATGAGGTCAGGGTATAAGCAGTTGGTACTCGAACTAGTTGAGTCATTGCAAGATCAACCTCACCATGCCCAAAGGATGCCCATGCAGGAATAAAAGAGAGACGATGGGGTAGGAGATCCATTTAAACTGTTGGTCAAGGAATCCTTCTCACGACAAAGGAATGAGATGATGGACAATTTTACACAAATCCTTCGACGACTGCCAATAGGCGACACATCTTCCTCGAGCGGAGGTGCCACCCCCTTCAAGGTATAGATCAATTTTGATATTCCTATATTTGAAGGTAAAATAGATGCAAATGTTGTAGATAATGGTTAAACCTTCTAGAAGGGTATTTTTCTGTCCATAACTTTTTTAATAGAGAAAAGATTACATTTTCACTCCTTAAGGCCGTCCCCCATATCAAAGATTTGTGGGAGACTTTTTGTGAGAAAAATGAAATAGAGGGATCTACATTATTTGTAGTCGAACCCACTTGGGGTTGTTTCATGGATGTTATTAAGGAACAATACTACCCATTTGGAAGTTATGACAGCTTATATACAAGATGGACCACATCGCAACAAGAAAAGGACCAAACAGTTCCAGAGTTCACCAATGTATTCCATACCTTGCACATCAAGATGGGTATCAAATAATCTGAGCGATGTATGGAACTCAAGTATCATGGTGGTCTGCATAGATACATTCAGACAAAAAATAGAGTTTCTGGACATCTTGTCCTTAGGCACGACTTATCGATATGCGGTCAAAATCGATCATAAGCTTAAACAAAAGACACGACAATTTGGGTCTACGAACCTCTCACAATAGAAGAAGGGAAAAGGCATCCTCAACCCATAGAACAAAGGGTATAGAAAGGATGGGAAGCCTCAGGACAACTAGTCCAAAATAAAAACAAATAAGGACAATGGGAAGACAAAAAAAGACACTGGGAAATGGTGTGAGTTCCATAAGATCCCTTGGCATAACACCATTGAATTCTGCTTAAAGTAGTCATTGGTGGTTGAGGTGAAATCCTTTGAATCCGATGTGGGCTTTGAATCTGAGTCAGAACCAGAAAAAGGGAGATGGATAATTGATGTAGAACCTAGTGCTACCTTTTCTACCACCACCAAGGTCCAGCCTGGTGAACCTGATGAACCAGAGGAAGGTGAGCGCCTCTTTCATTCACAGATGTGGGTGAAGGGTACTTCGCTTCACTTCATCATTGATAGCAGTATACAGAAGAACCTCATGTCAACAGATCTCATCAAGCGGTTGGCTTTGCCGAAAACACCACACCCACAACCATAGACCATCAGATGGCTCTGACAAGGGAACGGTCTCTACGTCAGCAAACAGTGCCTCCTAGCCTATGACATCAAGCCCTTTAAATATGAGGTATTGTGTGATGTCACCCCCATTGAATTTTGTGATGTTATTTTGGGACAACCTTATTTATGGAAATATCATGTTGTATATGTTTCTATGCCTCATAGTGTTATTATTAATTTGGATAGGAAATTATACATGATACCCAAGGTAGTCCCATCTACTTCCATTTCCTTGATATCTGCCAAGTAATGCAGGAAGGTCATCTCTCTGATAGGGAAGTTTGTCTTCTTCATGATTCACACTCAAAGTGAGTGGAAGGTTGCAACCACATCCATGGCCTCCATGACATGTGTCTTCACACAGTAGAATCAAGTGGGTAAGGTCGTGGAATAATACAAAGACATATTCTCCTCACTCACTGGGGTACCTCTACACTATCAGGTCAAGAAATCAATAGATCTGACTCCCGACGCACTACTAGCGAATGGGCTAGTCTATCACCACTCTCTATCAGAAAATGAGGAAATTAAGTGCCAGATCCAAGAGCTGCTTGAAAAGGGGCATATATGACCAAGATCATCACCTTGTGGAATCCCAATCATGCTTATGTAGAAGAAATATGGTACTTGGAGACTTTGCATTGATTACCAAGACCTAAATAAAATCCCAGTCAGGAACCGAAAACCAATTCTACGAATTGACGATATCCTTGACCAACTCAAGGGGGCCAAATACTTTAGTAATATTGATTTGAAGTCTGGATACCACCAAGTCCCAATAGAGCAGACCTATGTATGGAAGACTGCCTTTAATTCCAAAGAAGGTCTTTTTGAATGGATGGTCATGCCCTTTGGCTTGAAAAATTCCCCAGCAAATTTCATGAGGATGATGGGTGATATCTTGTGGCCTTTCACCAATTATTTTGTGGTGGTGTATCTGGATGACATCCTCATATTCAACAAGAGTTGGGCAAAATACTTGCATCATATTCAATAGGTTTTGCACACTCTGCGACAACACAAGCTATATGTAAATTTGGAAGAATGATCCTTTGGCTTGAATAGGGTCCAATACCTAGGATACATTGATGATGAGCATGGGGTGCATGTCGATCCAACCAAGATATGGGTCATCCATGAATAGCCAACCCCAACCACATTCACTGAGCTTGGGAGCTTCTTAGGACTTTAAAATTTCTATCATAGGTTCATGTTGGGATTCTACCACATTGCATGGGCCCTTAGATAAGTGACTAGGGGTGGTGGAAAAGAAAATTTTGTGTGGGTCTAGTCAAAAAATAAAGAATTCAATGATTTGAAACAACACTTGTTCTTAGCCCCGATGCTCTCATTACTTGACCTACAATATCTTTTTGAGATTGAGATAGATGCTTCAGACCATGCTGTGGGCACATTTATCACTCATCATTGACATCCCATGTCCTATTATAGTGTGAAACTATCAGATATTGTCCATAAGTTCCCCACTTACAACAAAGAAATGTACTCCATTGTACAATCCTCCTGCCAGTGGAAGAATTACATTCTAGGGGAGGAGACTTTCATCCACATTGATCATAAGCCTCTGTATTTCATGGAGCACTAACCATGTTTCTGAATACCTTAGTCGACCTCCAGTTGTAGCACTAATCATGGTGCTACACTCCTGTAGACATGAGACCTCTGGATGGACCCAATTATACGAGAGAGATCTTGAATTTTTCACTACCTACCATATGCTAGGCACAAACACCGTTGTCACTAATTTTCATCTTCAAGACGGGTTGTTGTGCCATCTAGGCCATCTCCGCATTCCATCAAGTGAGCGTGAAAAGATGATTTGGGAAGCTCACTATAGTCGGGTGGTAGGACACTTCGACGTAGAAATGACAATGGCTATGCTGCAACAACATTTATATTGGCCAAAACTTTGATAGGATGTCAACAAGTATATTGGGTCCTACACGACTTGCACCATTTCCAAATCGACGATTAAGAAACAAGGAATGTACACCCCTATTCCTACTCTCGATAGGCCCTGGGAATCCATCTCGATGGAATACATGTTAGGCCTTCCTTCAACCACGCAGGGAAATGAATATGTTTTCTTGGTTGTTGATTAATTTTCCAAGATGACAATTCTGGTTGCCTACAAGAAGAGCATCACAACGAAGGCCATGACCAAGCTCTTCTTCGAATGAGAGTGGGTACATTTTAGGATACCACAAACCATCATCTCATATCGAGACAATCAGTTTCTCAACACATTTTGGTTGAGCCTATGGTCATGAATGGAGACAAAGCTCACTAAATCCATGGCTTTCCTCCCCCAAATGGATGGCCAAACCGAGGTCGTCAACAGGATGATCATGCATATCTTGTGCATGTAAAATTCCAAGAATCCATGCACATGGGATGGGAGTTTTCTCTATGTTAAACACAATTATAATAGATCCATACATAACTCAACTGGACACAACCCCTTTCATGTGGGGTTGGGATTTCAAGCATTGGGTCCCATGTATGTTGATCAACATCGGGTGCCACACAAGTTTTAGGTGGGAGATAAAGTTTAGTTTCACTTGTAGAAAGAACGCCTTATAGGACCCCATCAGAAGCTTCGTCCACTCCACCATGGACCCTACATCATCAATAAGGATATGGGTGACAATGATTTTGAGCTCAACATTCCCCCCTTCTTTGACTTTCACTTAGTGTTTAATGTGGACCTCCTTTGACCATACTTTCCACCCTTATTGGACACCTTAGAGATAGCAGAACAATTGACACCGACATAGTGAAACCCTGACTGCATGGAACATGCATCCAATGATCAGATCATAGAAACATAGGTCAAGGACACTCACCAACAAAATCTTCAACTTTATCATGTTTTCAAAGCGGGGAAGCTCCTGCACCAAGGAAAGTGTCTCACTCACCCGGGGATAAATTCAACAGAACTTATCTCATCTTATGGGGGAAATCAACACAATGGAGACAATTTCTTACTAAGGAGGGAGGATTGATCCAGGTGGGTATCGATGGCCACCCACTTATTCCAACTGGCTCACATACATCTTTCATCTTGGAAGTTACAATTTTCATCTTGGCATTTTTTTTTCTATCTTTTCAAGTCCTAAACTTTCGTGGTCGTTTTGAGGCCCTAAACAACATTTTTTTGGTCCGCCACAATCACACTGCCACAAAAGACGAGTGTGACAACATAAGGTGTACTCCTATGATAGACCTTTCCAATGGGATATCGTGCACCTAAAATGGAGATCATATGCAAACATTACGACCTCGAGAAGTTAATGTACCAACTTACCCCATCGGGGCCCACATGAATTTTGGTGCTTCATCTCCAAGGGTTAGGTTTTTGGATGTATATGGTTTTCTATTTACTTCATGATGCTAAAAATTCCTGTAGGCCTCATTGTAATGTGCTCAGAATAATTTGCGTAGTCACCACATCTCTTCTCAGAGATTAGATACCACCATTCGAGCAAGATCATTTTCATTTTGCATTTTACAGTTTCAACATATTTCTTTATTGAATAGAATTTAAGTTCCATTGTATCTCTAATATTGTTCCTTGCAAATCTGTGTTAATTTTATAGATCTGTGTTTCATTTCATTTATATCATAAATCTAGATCAAAGACTTACTACAGAATGGTTGACTCAGGATGAAAATTCCCTTGAACAAAAGCATGACATGTTATGTGACTTAGGAAACATGAATATAAAATGGATACATTTGTGATACATGAGGTATCCACAAATGCTCCATATGGTTGGAATAATAACCAATTGGGGGAGATTGTTTTTAACAATGAGAAGAGTCTCCTAAAGCCATACTAAACCCAAAATACTGAGACACTAACTCAAGATTGTTCTTTGTTCAAGGGTGACAAGACTGCTTCCAAGAAAAGAGATAGATGCTTTCCCCCTCTTTTCTTTTTTTTGTTTTTGTTTTTATCTTTTTTCGTATTATTAAAGAATGAAAAATAATAAAAGAATGCTATAGTACAGTGGAGGAAACAAGTGTCACGAGATATAAAACTAGTTCCAAGGCACAAGGAACATACCTATGCTCAATGCAAGGAAACATATGCAGGATAAGGACACTCGGGGGATGTTTCCTCTAGGGTTAAGGTGTTGAGTCACAAAGGCATAAATTGCAAGGTTGGAAACTGATAGTAATGCATAAGAAATTGGTTCATTAAGAGCAAGTTGAATCCATCATTAGGCCTAAAAGTGCGAGTGATTAATAAACAATGCAATTACAACTCAACAAATTTTGGAAGCCCTCGAAGATTCCTTAGCAAAAAAAATATTGAGAGGAAGTGATGAAGCTTCAATGAAAAGACATGGAGGGAATAAATAGGGCTTTCAAACCTATGGGGAAACTGTAGCATAGGTGTCAAAAATTCCAGTGAGGTACTAACTAGGAAACCCATGGGGCGGTAATCTCTACCATTCATGAGCGACACCTTTAGCAGTTGGAAAGGTATGATGTCACTAATGAATGGGGTTGACCCTACGACAAATATGTGTTCGGTATAGATAGATTCATTATGCAAGCGAGATGGGGCCTACACTATATGCCTATAAGGAATATACAATACCTGTTGAAGAGTCGAAAAAAATGTTGTGTTGAGCAATATGTAATGTGGGGAGTCCTGTAGGTAATATCCAGAACAAGATTGAGTAAGAAAAATGAAGTTCGAACACAATTTCATGGCGGGACTAAATAGGACTCCCAAGCCTAATAAAACTTGTAGCATGAGCGTTAGAATACAAAAAGGGGTTCTAAACTAGGGTGCCCATGGAAGGAAGGATCTACTATCAATGGGATGACATTTTGAGCAGAAAGAAAGGGTTATGTCACAATTTAATGGATCGACCTTGGGTTAAGGAAACAATGGAAACTGTTAATGCAAATATTGAAGGTGTGTGAGACCTATTCTAAATGCCAGTTATACGAAAACATCACCTTCCTAAGTCTTGAAAAAGACTCGTTCAATCGACAAAAGGACCAAAAAGTACCCAAAATATAGCTCTATAACCTTTCATGGCAACCGCAACACTACAATATAGCTTGACATTACTTCAATTTATGGAAAAATAAGAAACTATGGAAAGTGGGTTTTCAAAAAATTATATAAATAAGGTAATTTTTACCATTTGAACTAAAATTAACCAAATTTGGAGAAACCCTTGTAGCTTCACTTGGAGATTGCAGGATATTGGAGCAACTAAAACACAAATCGTCTGGACCAAGTAAGTTCTCAAACCATTCCTTTCATTTTCATCCATTTAACTTTTATTTTTTATGAAAAATTGAGGGATAATCTCTCTTTTTCCTCACAACTATGCGCATCCATGGTTTGTCTCAAAGGGGCCTACAGATGTTCGCGCCTGGTAGAAACACCAGTCACAGATATTCGTGACTATTATAAAAGGAACCCAAGATACCCAAAATCCCTTTGAAAAAATAAAAGTTTAACTCTCTTTCTTGTGGATTTTGAGCAGGATGTCTGTTCATTGGAGGGAATATGAGGACGAGGAAGTTGATCATGCAGTATTTGATTACGATGATGCCAAAAAATCTCTCCAACAATGTGTCATGTATATTTTTTTTCAAATTGGTGGAAGGAGAGCTCAAAAGAGATTACTAAATATCCTTATTGATTATTGGCATCCTTACGTGATCCAAGATCTTTTCATCGAAGTGACTTACAAAGAATTGTATTAAATGAGCATAAATTAAAGTGCACCATAAAGAAGGAAAATATCAAAAATGAAGAGACATAAGCATCAAATATGAACATAAAAACTTGATAATAGAGTTCATCTCTGGTGGACTACGTCTTCGGGTCCTACTCTCAAATGGGTAGGCCTTTTTATTAACTCAAGAAAAGAATTTGGCAAAATACATAAGTATACCTCATTCTGAAATTAAGCTGCAAAAGCTTTGCTCAGATCAGAAAACAAAAAACACCATTGAATTCATGGCATCGAATTACCCAAAAATGGTTGTCTCCACGTCTCAATATGACTCTGTCACTCCCAGGCCCTTGAGAAATCTCATCTCGTTTTTCATGCATGCTCCCTCCAATTAATTCTCTGTACTGGGTCTCGAAAATCATGCCCAACCATACCATCGAGTGCCCTCCTCCCATCCGTGGGAAGACTCAACATTTAAGTGAAATGTTGGGCAGACTAACCGACGGATTCCGTTGGTCCAATGGTTAGAGAATGATATTGTAAGGTGTTAGATAGAGGGAGGTCCTGGGGTCGAGCTCGTAGGGCTCCCCTTTTGGAATCGTCAACAAGTTTGGAGCACTATTTATATTTTTCAGAGTTGTAGTTTGGCCTTCATATTTGGCAGACCCCTTTTTTTATTTTTGATAATTTGGTGTTGGGCCCTCATTGGGCATTTACCCACTACCACATGGCATCCCATGACTAGGCCACATGGAAGCCAACCATTGGCCCACACCATACACTTGCACAGTCATCTGCCACATCTTGTACGGTCTGCCACATGGCTATACAGATTGCCATGTGGCACTTCCTCATTGGTCCACGACTTGACCCAAAAATGCTGAAAAATAGTGACACATGGTAGCTTCTAGTGCTACCATGTCACCATGTTGACGTCAGCATGACACATGTTTCCCTCTCCATATACCACATACACTGTACGAATGCTGACCTCATCCATACTGATGATGACACCAGCAGTACGGATGCTGACTCATCTCTACTGACTGGGCTAGGTTGACCAAAACTTTGACCGTGAATATCTTTTGATCGGTAACTATGCTTGATGATACATTTACTTCATTGGAAATCTTGCGACGTGCTCTTCATGATGATGCTAATTTGACTGAGTTTTGATGACTTTGAATTTTTTCCCTTTCTCTCTCTGCCGAGGCCATTCTGAGCTTCTTGAGTTGCTTCTGTGAATTCTGAGTTGTTCTTAGTCTTCTCTGGATCCTTTTTGGATCACGCCTTCCCATTGAGAGCATTTTGGACCACCAAAATATTTCATCAATCAATAGATAAGTGAGGGAAGAGTTCCCTCACCTTGTCCTTCTCAATCCACTTTGCCTTTCTTGGATGTGTGCCCTTTAAGCCTACTCGAAGATAATCAACATCACCCATATGTGAAGTCCTCTTCCTTTTGTTTAGGATGATATATTCCTTTAACTCATCCAAGTACTCAGGAGAAAACTCATCAACTAAAGGTATTGAAACTTCCTCACCCTGATCCATGATCATGGGAGGCTAATTTTTTTTCAAGTTCTCCACATTTACAACTGAGTAGATCTGCATATAAGGTGGAAGATATAGACTAAAAGCATTGGTACCACTTTTCTCCAAAATAGTGAAGGGTGCATAACGGATGGGCTTGAGTTTCTTACCTTCATCCTTCAATTTGTCCTTGTTGATGTGAATCCATGCCTGGTCTCCAACCCAGAACTGATGATCAACCTTGTGTTTGTCATGACGAGCTTTATATTGTGCTTGACTTTTCTCCAACTGTTCCCTGACTTCTTGGTGTACCTATTGGATCCTATGGATGAACTTGTGGGCTCTGTCTTCATTTTTTTCTTCATTTGAATCGACATCTCTCCCATACATCAAGTCCAAAGGAACTTTAGGTAAATACCCAAAACATGTCTCAAAAGGAGAACACTGATTGGAGAAATGTAAGGCTCAATTGTAAGCATGTTGTACATAGGGTATCTGTTCATCCCATAACTTGGGATGCTTGCTGCAGTAGCCTTGAAGAAAAAGTACCACTGTTCAGTTAACAACCTCTATCTATCCGTCAGTCTATAGATGGAAAGAAGTGCTCCTCTTCAACTTTGTGTCCATCATTCTCCACAAGATTGTCCAAAAATACCCAAGGAATCGAGTATCTTGATCCGAGATAATGGATGTGGGTAACCCAAAGTGAACCCAAACATTCTGAAAGAAGAGATTAGCAGTCTACTAAAAAATGATCTTCTTTTTACATGGAACTAAGATACACATCTTGTTTAACCTATCCACTACAACATACAAATAGTCATGACCCTTTTCGAAATTGGTAAACCCCCTACAAAATCCATGGAGATACTTTCCCATGGATGGGATGGAATAGGCGGTGGCGAGTATAACCCTAGTTTTCTATTAGTGGACTTAAAAGTAGAACACATCACACACTTGTTTACATATTTAGTTACAATTTATTTCATTTGAGGCCAGTAACAAAACCTCTGTAGATGAGCCATATTTTTTCCTACCCCAAAATTCCCAGACACAAGAGAAGTGTGAGCTTATCGTATTACATGGACTCTTTCACTTGTAGGAATACATAGCTTTCCAAGATGGTAGAGTAGTTTTCCTTGCAGACAATAGTTCGCTACCTGTGCACCATGGGTTAACTTCTCATATACTTCTTTAAAATATTCATCAATGGCATATTTTTCCACGTAGCTATCATGAGATAAAGAAGCATTGTTCAAAATAATAGAAGCAACAATAGAAGGTCTAGAAAGCATATCAACTACCTTGTTACTCGTACCCTTTTTGTGATTGATTACCAAATGAAATTGTTGTAGGAAACCCATCCATCTGTAATGTCGATATTGTTGCATTTTGGTTTGTGCTTGGAGATACTATGAGAGTTGATGATCTGTATGTATGATTGTATCCTTCCCTAAGAAGTAGTTCTTCCATTTCTTTACACTTTGAACTAATGCATACAACTCTTTATCACATGTAGGATAGTTAACAATAGTTTGGTTAAAATTTTCAGAGTGGTAACAGATAGGCTTATGATATTGCATCAATACTGCACCCATGGCATATCTTCTTGCATCTGTCTCGATCTGGAAGAGCTATTGAATATTCGATAGTGTTAATACTGGTGAAGTACTGATCTTTTCCTTCAAAGTGTCAAAATATTTTTGTTGCTTTCCTCCCCACTGAAAAGTGTTCTTCACACTGGTTAAGGCATGCAAAGGAGCTTCTATAAAGGAGAAGTTTGAAATGAATCTCCTCCAATACTGGACTGCGCCTAAGAAGCTCTGTATTTCGGTTACACTTTTGGGTTCAGGACAATTTACAATTACATCAATCTTGGAATGATCAATTTTCAATTTTCCTCCTCCTACAATATGACCTAAGTACACAAGTGTAGTCTTACCAAATTCACATTTGGACAATTTTACATACAAATTTTCCCTTTGCAAAGTATCCAATACTTTCTTTACATGCCTTACATGTTCATCCCAAGTCCCACTAAATATAATAATGTTGTCTAAATATACAATCACAAAATCATCTAGAAATGGCCTGAATACATCATTCATCACATGCATGAAAGTTGTTGAGCAGTACAAAGCCCAAACGATATAACTAACCACTCAAACAATCATTGTTTGGTTTAAAGGCTGTATTCCATGCATCCTGTTATGCAACCATGATCTGATGGTATCCATTGTGCAAATCCAACTTAGTGAAATAAACAACATTCTTTAACTGATCAAGTAAATCATATATATGAGGAAGAGGGTATCAATTTTTCACCATGATTTTATTTAAGGCCTGGTAATCAACACACATTATCCATGTGCCATATTTCTTTGGCACCATCACGATTAGATAACCACAAGGAGATGAGCTAGGCCCGATGACCCCTTGATCCAATAATCCTTGTACCTGCTTCTTGATCTCTGTCATCTCTACAACTCGCATCCTATACATGCCCACATTAGGAAGAGGAGAATCTTGCTGAAGATGTATTTCATGTTGGATTTCCCTCTTAGGAGGTAATCTATCTGGTTCCTGAAAAATATCATCATAGTTAGAAACAATATCAATTAATTCTTTCTTATGAGAAGGATCACATCCTTGGAAAGCGTCGGATGTTCCAACATCTTTCTCCCTTACGACCATGAGTACATATCTCTTATTAGTGTTTATGAGTCTCTTCATTTGTCCCGCACTAACAAGTGTTGTGTTTACCCTCATGTTGTGGGCTCTAAAAATATATTCCACACCCCCCTTGGTAAGGTGATATTTTTTCTCACGACGAAAGAAGATTGCTTTTCTATCATAAATATAAGGACTCCCCAACACTATGCCACATATATCAAGTGATACAACATCCAAATCCACTTCATCAATCAACTTTGAACCAATAGAAAATATGAACCTACATTGCTTGGTGACATTAAGTTTTGATTTATCACATACCCAACCAATAGGATAAGGCTTTGGATGTGGTTTAGTTTCAAGACCCATCTTTTTGACAAGTTCTTCAAATATCAAATTTACTTGGGAACCCGGATCAAATAATGTATCTATCTTAGTGTGTTTAGATACAACTCTTATATGAAATAATTAATTCCTCTTTCTTTCATCATCATGAGATTCATTATTGGAATTTGAACTAGCATGAAGGGAATATTTACCTTGTACTCCAACCATTGTGATCTTTCCTTCATCTCTTGAATCAGAACCAAGATCTTGTTGCACTGTAGCAACGGTCTTTGTCTTCCCCTTTCCACCGAATTGCTTCGGTCTCTTGTCTGGATGTAGTTTCCAACAATCTTCATCATCGTGACCACTTTTCTTGCAATGAGTGCAAGATGGTTTTCCTTCTTCTCTCTTTATAGTGGCGGTATTTTTGTATTTCCTTTTAAACTTATTAAACTTCTTATGTGAGAAATTGGAAGGTTTCTTTGTGGGATCTTCTTGAACATGCTTTCCCCTGTTCTCAATGTGAGTGGCTTGCACAAAAACTTCGTCAAGATTGGTGGGGTTAAATAATAGTAAAATATGACGAATATAAGTGTGAAGTGCACTAGTATACTTCATTAAAGTTACATAAGAATCCAAAGGAATGTTTAATGCAAAATATTTCTTCCTAAATTATTCTTTGAAACTTTGTACGGTTTGACCTTTAATTTGTCTTAAATTTTTCCATTCCATCATTGCTTTATGTAAATAACCCAATGGATAAAATTGCTTCCTTATCGCTGATTTAAATTCCGACCATGAGGAAAGAATATTACCACACTTACTTATGTCCTGAAGTTTTCTCTCCCACTATATGAGAGCAGTGCCTTCCAACCGAAGAGAAGCTAATTGCACTTTAACTTCCTCTTCATCAATTTGTTGAACACGAGAATATACTTCAACATATCGGATCCAATTATTTATCTTTTCGGGATTATCATCTCCATTAAACATAGGTAAAGTAAATTTTACATCAATCTTTAATAATGATTTCTTAAAATAATATTTATGGATAAAATGATGAGAATGATGAGAATGCTCAGAGGAAGAAGAGCTAGAACTTGATGGTGAAGATGTAGGCTCAGGAGGGTCTCCTCTAACCCCTTGATTTACTGAAGCATTATAATCATCTTGTGCTTCCTTTTTCTTCCCTTTCTTCTTCATCCTCTTCTCATAGTATCCATACATTAAATCGACCATTTCTAACATGCGATAAAAGACCATATAGAAGTTTTTCTCCTGTTCATCACGCTTTTCCTCTTCTTCCATTTTCTTCCTTCGAGATGTATGAACAAATTCGGGATTGCAAGTTTTAAGATTTCCTTCACCCTACTTATGATTGGACCTAGTAAGAATTCACACTCAACAATTCAAGTCAAAGATGACTACTCTGATACAACATGATCTGAGATCCTTTCATTGAAGTGACTTATAAAGAATTGTATTAAATGAGCATAAATTAAAGTGCACCATAAAGAAGGAAAAGATAAAAAATGAAGAGACAAAAGAATAAAATCTAAACACAAAAAATTGATAACGGAGTTCGTCCTTGGTGGAATACATCTCCGGGTCCTATTCTCAAATGGGTAGGCCTTTTTATTAACTCAACAAAAGAGTTTGGAAAAATACATAAGTATACCTCATTCTGAAATTAAGATACAAAAGCTTTGCTCAGATAAGAAAACATACAACACCATTGAATTCATGGCATCAAATTACCGAAAAATGACTATCTCCATGCCTCAATCCGACTCTGGCACTCCTAGGCCCTTGAGAAATCTTGTCTCGGTTTCTGTGCCTGCTCCTTGAAACTAATTCTCTGTACTGCGTCTCGAAAATTGTGCCCAGACGTACCGTCGAGCGCCCTCCTCTTGTCTATGGGTAGACTCAACATTTAAGTGAAATGTTGGGCAGACTAACCAACGGAGTCCGTTGGCCCAACGATTGGCGGATGCTATTGTAATGTGTTAGATAGGGGGAGGTCCCAGGGTCGAGCCCGCAAGCCTCCCCTTTTGGGTTTATTGTTATAAATATATATATATGGATTGGAACCGTCACCAAGTTTGGAGCACTGTTTAGATTTTTCGGAGTTGTAGTTGGGCCACCAGATTTGGCTAGACTCTGCCAGATTTATTGGGCGTCTTGTTTATTATTTTTGAAAATTCGGTTTCGGGCCCTCATTGGGAATTTTCCCACTGCCACGTGGAAACCCATGACTGGACCACGTGGCATACAAACATTGGCCCACACAATCCACTTGCACAGTCACCTACCACATCATCCTACCACATCACTTTCCACATCCCATACAGTCTACCACATGGTTGTATGGACTGCCATGTGACACTTCCTCATTGTCCCACAGACTGACCTAAAAATGTCAAAAATGAGTGATACGTGGAAGCCTCTCGTGTTGCCACATCACCATGCTGACATCATGATGATGTCAGCATGACATGTGTCACCCTTTGTGTGTTCCATGTACACTGTGCGGACTCTAACGCCATTCGTACTGATGCTGACGTTAGCTGTACGGATGCTGACTCATCCCTACTGATTGGGCTAGGTTGACCAAAACTCTGACCACAAATATCTTTTGATCTGTAGTTTTGTTTGATGATCCATTTATACCATTGGAAATCTTGCGACGTGCTCTTCGCGATGATGCCAATTTTATTGAGTTTTGAGGATTTTGAATTTTTTCCCTTTCTTTGTCTACTAAGGCCATTCTAAGCTTCCAGAGTTGCTTCTATGAATTCTGAGTTGTCCTTAGTCTTCTCTAGATCCTTTTTGGATCATTACGCAGAGGAATTCATGATTGGTGGGTAGTCCTTGATGATCACAATTGAGGACATATACTTCATTACTAGTTTGTATTGTAGAGGTGAAGTGCCCAACTTCACAACCCATGGGGGAGGTGGCTAGACCATTACTGATTACATAAACAAATACTGCGAGGATGACACAAAAAGGACGAGCTCACAAGTGCCTATAAATCATACCACCAATTTGAGTCTAAGGGTGATATTATATACCATAGTGCGCATCATGAGATCTATCTCTCTGCACTTGGATTCTCAGTCCCAAATGCAACATGGGGTTGAGTGATTAAGAGCTACAATGTTTGACTGGAGAACTGTGATGATTTCTTGCATGAAAAATCATCTCACTGATTGCAATTTATGAAAGAAAAAGAACTTTGAGTTTGGAAGCATCCTCTGTATATTGTTTTTCGATAGGGTGCCAATGATGATCCCAAGATCTCATATTAGAGGACACTTATGACCATGACCCACGATGGTACGATGGGCTGAGTTGTTGGCCCCTGTAGTAGGATGGAAATTGTCCAACCCTTATGATGATGACTTCTTTTCTTGGTGGGTGTGTCAAGTTCTCTTTATCGAGGATTATTCGTATATCGAGATCAACTTTTCGGGAGATCCTGATGTCATCATTCCTCTTGGTGAAAAGCTTCGGGACATAGTTAACCTTTATTTTATTTTTTATTTTTGTATTATATATTATATACATATGAAGATAAAAACATCTTATTTTTGGTGAGATCTATAATATTAAAACATTCTCTTTAAATGTCCAGATAGAGCACCAACGAGACCAGTAGGTGTTCCACAACATAGTCTTTAAGGGAGAGAGGAAGCCGAGACCAACGATAATGCATAAAGGACCTCATGGAGTGTGGGTAGGAACTTGGAGGCACTGACATGCTCCATTCTGATGGCCACTATAGATGACCCGCCCGTAGGGATGTAACGTCATGTAGTAGGAGTACTCCGGACATGGGTCTGTTTGTTCCGACGTTTAGAAAATGTCGTACTTTTATATGATAGAGTTCACCGGCCTCAGGAATAGACTATTACGTGTTGAGAACACTATTTTGTACTGATATGTATTGGGGGCTAGTAGCCCAAATTTTGTATTATGGAACTCTTTTTGGACACACACACACACACATATATATCTAATGTTTTGTGTGTTATTTCATATTCTAAATGAAAATGATAAATATTTACATGTGTGAAATGTGTGTGCTTATGTTATGAATGTGACAAATGCCAATATAAAATGTTATTAGCATATGCATCAATAACTAGATTAGGGTGCATAGGAACATGCTCATAAGTAATAAAATCAAATGATCATTCCAGAAGACGTACCCTAAGGAATCGATGTAAAAATGTTGGATCGTGAATACAATATAGACCATTTAATTGAAACAACCAACTTAGAATCCAAGAACACGTGAAGGTGTTGAATACCATGTGACAAAGAATATTGCAAAAGATCGATGACAACGCTATATTCAACAACATTATTTGTATTTGCTCTGAGACAAACACCTACAACAAATACTAACGGGTTAGTGGGTGAATAAATCACCTAGGAAGCAAAAGACGAGTTCCGAGTGTGACAACTGGCACTGTATGCAAATCCAAAATATATTGATGACTCCCCTAGCATTTGCCACACAACAGAAGCACAATAGTAAAAAATGCAAGGAAAATGAGGAAACCTATACAAACCTATATACAACAAGAATTGTTTTTTACAAAAGAACTATTACTCGAGCCATCAGGCTCAAGCATAGTACTTCTTAAGGTAGAGTCCATTTTTGGGCTCCAACAACACATTTCCGTCATAATATTCTAACTCATAAGACCCTTTTTCCATCACCTATCTCACGATGTATGAACCGTGCCACATGAGGTTAAACTTTCCTTCCCCAAGGGCATCCTTGCCCTGGTCATAGACTAACACAAGGTCTCCTTCAGAAAATAACCTTGCGAAGATAGACTTATCATACTGAGACTTGACACATTTTTTATGTGTTTCATTTGCTAAATCTACATCTTGACATTGCTCATCAAGATGTTCAAGATAAATGAGGAGTTCTTCAAGTTGCATCGTGTCTAGTAAGAGTTTGACATTAATTTTAAGCAAAGGGATTTCACACTCAATGTGAAAAACTACTTCTACTCCATGAACAGGTTGAAAAAGAGTGAATAATGTTGCAGTTTTGACTGAGGTTCAGTAAGCCAACTATTATCACCAAAAAAATGCTCAAAAAAATATAGACAATGGATGAAAACTAGTCATCACAAGTACAACATACTACCAATAATTATAGGATGATCACATTCGGTTTGGCAAGATAATAAAAAAAATCTGAAAAATGGTTTTGAAATTCCGTGCACATACAAAAAGGACATCACGCGCACACCTGAGTGGGCTAACACAGTGTACGATACACAGTGTGCACCCCACGCGACTAGAAATAGAAAAACCTATGTGGATAAGGAAACAATGCATTGATGATTTTGGTCAGGCTTAAACCACTTCTGAGATGAAGTGGATCTCACCCATACCCAAAATCACCCTAAAATTCTGCCTTGGGATCACCGAAAGGGATGGAAGGTACCTTCAAAGACCTACCATTTACACTTGAAGCTAGTTGTGAAATATTTGTGTATCCTCCTATAAATAGAGGATCATGGTATGCAAAGAAAACAAGAAATCCATAGAATTGTTATACTGTTCAAATTCTCTTGGAGAAATCCATCTTTCCCTTGAGCCATAAAGTGTAACATTGGGCAAGTTTTACACCTCTTATGCAGCTAAGCCTTGGGAATTTTTCATCATTGTAAACTCACCATTGGAGATTGATAGCTCTAGTTTTTGAGGGATCAAAGAGCCCTCCCTTAGGAGGAATAGGGGATTCATAGTCCCATATTTCTCCTCTTGGTGCACTCAATTCAAAGATTCAGTTCCATTGGGTAACCATTCCATGTGTTCAATTTCATGCATCATTTTATTATAGTTGTTTAGTTTATCTATTAGTGTTTTTTTTTTCACTTGCTTTGTATTTTTCTTTCTAATTTGCAGGTTCACTAACTTGCTAACCACATTTCTGTTATGCTTTGTTGGCTTACCAAGGTAGTTAAGGGTCTCTCTTTTGTTCACTCTTGTGAAAAAATACCCTAAACATTTTGTCGACCATACTAGGGACTCGAATCACAATTCCTCCTCATGTAATATATTAGATATGTTATTCTCACTCTCTATTGTTTGCAGGACCAAGAACCATCCTAGCCTCACCCTCAGACAACAAAATTTCACCTCATTTTGAGAGAGGTCGTTCAAAATTTTCTTCTCGCTAACTCTTTGTGTGTGCATGGGTTCATGCCTAACATATGCGTGGTCCACGTGGTACCATGCTCTGTCATAAATCTCTCAATGCACACTCTACACTTTGTGCACCAGTGTCCTTTATTTAACCACACACTGGTCTCATTGTTTTCAAAATTGTAAGGCTTGAGAAGCCCATTTCCACCAAGTAGTGTAGATTTACTTTAGGCACTTTGTAAAATCCATCAAAAGAAGTCTTGGGATTCACTCTTGCATAGATAACTTAGAACACACATAGACATTTAGGAAGGCTAAAAATAACCTTTTCATATTTCACTTCCTTACTTGCCACGTGTATGGCTTAAATTTTAGCATTTTCATTTCATTAAAATCTTTACGTTTACAAAAAAAATCACAGTAATTCAAGACTAGAAGGCTATTAAGACAATCTTGGAGTATGATCTTTCCTCGCACCCTTGTGTGATCTTGGAAATCCGAAAAATATATTGCTTGAAGGAACCTTCATCTCCATTTAAATCAACCATTTTATGAGAGGCCAATATCTCTTAGCCTATTTTTGAAACATAATCTCAAAGAATTGTAAGAGCCCACACATGCCCACATGTGCACAATCTTAGGATAGTTTCAAATTTCTAGAGTAAATCACTTAGGAAGTTTAAAGTATTGTAAGGGCCCACACATGCCCACATGTTTACAATCTAGGAATAGTTTCAAATA
The DNA here is from genome assembly GCA_009831015.1 of Picea engelmannii. NCBI lineage: Eukaryota > Viridiplantae > Streptophyta > Pinopsida > Pinales > Pinaceae > Picea > Picea engelmannii. Next base: position 499,018 of record ML783529.1, on the reverse strand, counting down.
TTTCTTAGATTAGATAACGTTCTAGGGAGATTGACGCTCAAAAGTAAGGACCTACATGTCCACCATGCTAGTTACTTAGGGATTTTCCAAATGTTTCCAGGATTTTTTGTGAAATCTAGTAAGTTAGAAGTAAGAAACCATTGTAAAGGACCAAGCGTTGTCCACATGCCAAAATTTTCCCACTTGACTTATTAAAAATTAATCACTCACTATCACTTCTTGCACACATCATCACATATTCAAGAGGTGTTTGTCGAATACTTGAAACTAGAGTATGCTCTTCTCCTTGCGCCCATAAGTGATCTGGAAGACTCAAAATTGATTCACTTGTTTGAAAAAATATTTTTCTCACACCACTCTTAATCAAAGAAGTTGTCCCATAACCCCAACTTCAAAACCCACTTTCAAAATTTAAAAGAAACCATAATCAACCCACTTCTAACCTCCATAGGAGGAACACAAAATAAATTGGTAGTCTAAGTTATGATCTTGGGGATAGGCATCCAAATAACTCCCCATCATCATTTTCTACTGTTGGGTGAGCTCTGGGATGAGCAAGGTGAGTTTTTTGTATTTTGGTATGTTTCAGTATTCTTTGATTTGTATGCGTGTATGTCTAGAGTACTAATACAACTTTGTGGTTTGTTTATGCAGATGTTGGACCTAGCGGTCGGGAGGCTGATGTTTCATAGGCAACAGAAGATGAGTGTGCAATGGAGGGGAGGGTGAGGAGGCATCATTAATAAAATGATATGGAGGTAGGACCATCGCATGATATGAGGGAGAGACCTAGTCATGCTCAGACGATGGAGGATGTGGTGGTTGTGGTCTGTGAGTCTAAGGATTCACGAAGGCATTTGGAGATTGTATTGGACAAGTGCTTGAGGATATCTTGCCATGGGTTAGATATGAGCATATACTGGAGCAATGTATTAGAGGGGATATGTAGTGGTGGCCTTTGGTTTGGTGAGCAGTGGTAGCAAGCGCTCCCATGACGGGTCAGATTCTAGCTAGAGACCTGCCTCAAGGTGGAGACCCCCCTGTGGGTGGAGAGGGACCTCAGTGAGAGCCAATATAGGTGACCTTTTTAGTTTGTATGGGCATGTTTGATATAGCACAAAATTCCACACCTATGAATTTGACCTATGGCCTAACCCTTTGCCTTGGCTTGCTAGACATTTTCCCAACTTGCCTCATGCAAGTCATTTAAAAAACATGTTTTTTTCACATATCTGTGGGATCCTTTGATGTGAAGTGTGGAAATTCGTGACTTCATAGTTTGCAAAACACAAATTCCCTAAAAAAATGGAAAAAATAAATTAATTCCAATTTTTTGGGTGAGTTTTTTGTTTGGGATCATTTCCCAACGTCCCTATGCCTGTACAAAATAGATTCCAACTACCCTAACCTCTTAGGGAAGATATAAAGGCACCATTGAGGAAAAATATATGGAGAAGTATCTTGGTGCAAGGTTAAACTACCATTATCTAGCAAGCCTCCCTTTCCTATAATCCTCTGAGCAACACCTCCTTTTATTTGGAAACTCCTTTTCCAGCACCTCTTTCCTATATATATGGATATAGGGTGTATCCTTATCCCTATTTGGGCCATCCAAGGAAGAGTATAGTGGTTGATTCGATGCTTGAGGGATTCTTGGAGGAACCTGGATAGTTGGCTTCGAGGCGGTGCCAAAGGTGAGACAAGGTTGTAACTTACCTTTCTGATTTGGGGTTAATAGAAGAGTTTGTTTTCCCTCCCATCCATTGTATATTTTTTATTATTAAGTTTGATTTGAATATGATATATGATATGTATACTCTTTGATCGTATAACTACCTTCGTAGAAGCTCTTGTATTGTGTCCATTTTATAGGTTGTTTCCAATGAAGGATCAGGACCTCATCGAGAGAAAGGAGTGGGATCGACATCAAATGGGAGACTTAAGGTGAACCCTTTCTGTAATACCCCTAGGATGAACCCCAAGTGTACATATAAATGTAACTGTAATTTACATATAAGATGGTGAGATGAAGAAACAAGATCTTTGGTTTGGTTCTGTCATGTGCATTAAGTCAGTGCGCATGAATATCGTACCAAAAGAGTGTGCATAGTTTAAAATGAATATAGCACACAGTTTAATGTATTTAGCATGAACCTGTGTAAGTGTGTGGGGATGGCACACTAAAAGAGGAATAATTTGAAGTATACAATGCGCACCGGTGTAAGCTCACGAGGGTGGCGCATTAAAAGAAGATGGCACACATCCTAGGATCCCACGCACACTGGCTTAGTGTGCGATTTTCAAGGCCAGGGATCCTTTTTGAATATATTTCATGTTGTGACGTGCACCTATGTAAGTGCGTGAGGGTGGTGCACTAAAAGAAGAGTGCGAGCATCCTAGAAGTTCCACACACATTATTTAGCGTAGGATCTTTGTATTTTTTAGGCTGGTGAGCCTGTATGCAAGAAATACCAGTACTTATGGACTGAGAATGTAAATGTAATCATAAGAAAATATAATGAAAATACATCACTGCAACATACCAACCACGTAAAAGAGTATGGGGGGCTAACTCCACTAGTTGAGGTTAAGGGGCTAAGTTAAGGGGGCTTAAACCCAAAGTAATATTATATTAATATTCCTTAAAAGTATAAAGTAGGGATATTATTTTATCCTAAGTCCAAAGGAGGGGCACATGTGGACCAAATATAGTTCTCAAAATGACAAGTTTCAAGTTTGGAACATGCATCCAAGTAGTTTGGACTTAGTCCATTTTTCGATGATTGGTGGGGGAGGAAGGGGGGAGAGTCATGACCTGGTTGTTACTATCATCAAACCATGTTGTTACTATGATCAGATCCTGTTGTTACTATTATAGATACCTGTACATTGATTATCTTGGAGAAGTAGAATGAAGAGGCAGGTTTCAGGCCTGTAGGACATTGCATTCTCTCCAGGTGAGAGAATTATAGGGAAGTATTTTCCCGAGGTGCCAAACTATAGCTACATGGCTCTGAGAATTCCTATCCATACTATTTTTGAAGCCATGGAAGAGAAGTGGGGTAGCGAAAGGACTGTTGAGAAGAGAAGGGGCACACTTCCTGGGGTGGGACAGGCATGTGGGGAATGCAGGATTTTAGGCTATCAATATGAATTGGCACCTGTGACGGAGTTTCTTGTGATTGAGTCACTTGTGACTGAGTTACCTGTGACTGAGTCCCTATTGACTGAGATACTTTATCTTGGCTAGAAAACCTTACCCAAGTGTATTTTAGCCCTAACTCGGGGGTGACCCATTGCTGAGAGTTATGAGTAGTGTGGTCTAAGGCTGGGAGGAATGTGGAAGGTCTGCATGTAGTTGGTGTGCATTTAATCAAAGATAATTGTCAATTGTGTGTTAAATCATGTGTTGGAGTAATAATTATGCAATTATTTTCATGGGTGGATTATGTTTATGTTTCATGTACATTTCTGTTATGATTATGTATATAATTGTGCATTGTAGAGTGTGTTTTTATGTTTTAATTAGTATTAGTATTAGCATCAGAGCAATTTTGTTGAATTGTAGGTAATGGAGACATTACAATATATGGTATCAGAGCATATACCCAGTTAATAGTATGTGTATGTTACAATATGGTATCATAGCATATGCCCAGTTAAGAATATGGGTATGTTACACTTTCTACCTCTCCCTTTCCTAAATTCTCCTAATAAATTAGTTATTCTTACATTTTTATGTGTTTTTCCTGGAGGGAAGATCTCTATCTTCTCTATACAGTCTTGATCTATGGTGATTTCAACCCAAAATCATGGGGGAAATATCCCGTCAACAATGGAACCATTTTGTATGATGTATAGGAGTTGATGAACTCCCATTTTGTATGTATTGAGGGGTTTTGGTATAGGAAGCCTAGCCATGGAGCTAAGGCATTTTGTATTTTGTATTGGAAACATGTTTGTGATCGATGATCTATATATATGAGGAGACCATTTGATGAGTATGCTTCTGATGTTTTTTTATATATGGGTGATGTGATGATGACATCTTTGTTTTATGATGGTGATGAATGATGTTGAAATGTATGTTAATGTGATAAATTCCAATCTAGGATTTGATTAGCCATGTGATCTGCAACCTAGTTTAGGTTCCTAGAAATATGAGTAAATTTGATTGAATCAAAATTTCGTAATAGATGTTTGACTTGCAGGTACTTGCGGTAAAGGCATGGATCATGGACACGATACATGTTTTTCAACTACAGACCAATGAGATGGGAATCTAAAAGGACACTGAGATGACAGATATGGAGGTGACTGGCTGCAGAGAGGAGACCGGTGACGACGAAATACTCAGCTTGGTTATTGGTGGAAGGGCCGAGGCATATACCACTGGAGTGGAGTAATACATGGTCAAGGGTGAAAATGGCCCAAGTTGTCGAAGTGAGATTCTGAGTCCAATGACTGGTCCATATGCGTACCTGATGTGATAAGTGAACGAAGGATTCATCTGTCAAAAAAAAGGTCAAAGGATTATGCCCATATGGTGGTAGGGTTGTGTGAAAAAAGGATAAAACAACTAGGAAAAACAAGAAAAGCCTAAGGTAGAGTGGCTATTCTCACGGGTAGAATTTCTTCAGGTTTAACCCGTTGACCAAGTCCTTGAGTGGGGATCCTTTGGGGTGGACCAAAATGTAGGATCCTTTGGTAAGGCAATGGTGAATGATATAGGGAACCCTCCAAAGATACTCAAATTTTCCATGGCCTAGAGTGTCATGTGTGATATCATAGGCCAATACAAGGTCTCCTTTGGTGGAGGACCAAAGGTTAACTTGATGATAAAATATGGCCTCGCACCACTTCTTGGCTGCTTCATTGTTTTGCAAAGAGGATTTTCGATCCTCGTTGAGAGATTCGAGAATGAGAAATCGTTGCTCGATGGGATTTGTATCTATGAGAAGCTCGATTGTGGTGTGTAGAGTAGGTATTTCTCACTCTATGGGGAGGATGAGTTCCACCCCATGAATAAGATGGAAAGGCATGAAACCGGTGGTAGTTTTGACTATTGTGTGATATTCCCATAAGGCTAAGAAAATCATGTTATGCCAAATGGTCTTATTCTTATCTACTACTCGTTGCAACATTATTTTTATAAATTTATTGACTTCTTCGACTTTCCCATTGGACTGTGGGTAGTAAGGGGATGCAAACTCGTGAGTAAATCCCAGTTTATGGGAGAGTTCAATGGAAACTTCATTCTCGAAATGTTTTCTGTGGTCAGACATTAGTTGGATGGGAACTCCAAAGTGGGAGATGACGTGGTTAAAGAAGAAGCGAGCAGCTGCATATGATGTATTATTGAAGGTGGCCATGGATTCTTCCCATTTGGTAAAGTAGTCAACAATGACTACAATATAATTGTGCTCATTGTTGGATGGTGGGTTGGAAGTCATGAAATCAATGCCCCATTTATAGAAGGGGCCAGCTATGATGATGGGATGAAGTAGAGCATGTGGTGCTTGGGATTTATGGGCATATAATTGACACCTGTCGTAGTGATTCACTGCATGGATGCAGTCATGGAATAAAGTGATCCAAATGTAACCGTCTCAAACAATTTTTTGTGTAGTGGACATACCCGAAAGGTGACCTCCACATGCACCACTATGGTAATCATTGAGCACTATTTCTTCTTCCTCAATGGTGAAGCATTTTTGGAGAATGGTTTCGATGCCCCTTTGGTAGAGCACGTCTCCTATGAGGAGGTAGCATGAGGCTTGGTGAAGGATTCAATAGTGATCATATCAAGATATGTGAGGGTCAAATTTTTGTGTTCGGAGATAGACAAGAACATCATCGTACCATGGGTCTGTGGAAGAAATGGGGAACAAATGTTTGTCTGGGAAATCCTCATTGATAGGGGGTTTAGATGAGTTAGATGGAAAGTCGACCAAGAGCTCAACCAGGATGAGGGATTTTTTTCTTTTGGGGGTGGTGAAATCCTGATTTTATTCTTGGAGAATGATGATTGATCGAGCAAATTTTCCATTTATCCGGCGGTGGCTAAGGAGGTAGTGAATTAGATTGGAATCTTCTATGACTTTGGTAGTGCGAAGAAAGATATAGTGTCACATATTTTGAATGACAAGGATGACTACGAGGGCTAGTTTATTATCATGGTTGTATTTGAGTGTGGGTCTAGAGAGGTTTTTTCTGATATAGTAGACGATTTGTTCACGCTGATCATTATCTATTTGAACGAGGACACCCATGACATAAATTGCTAATGCGGATAAGTATAGTATATAATCCCTATCATAGTCTAGGGGACTAATTAAGGGTTCTTTGTTGAATGATTATTTGATCGATTTGAATGCGTATTGGGAATGTTAGTCCCATTGGAATGGAAGATTGCATCAGAGTAAGCGTAATAAGGCGTGGGAATGAATGGCATAGTCGAGAAAAAACATTATAGGAAATTGGCTTTTACCTGGAGGCTTTGCAATTGACGTAGGTTCTTGGGGGGGAGGAATCTCATTAATGGCCTGGAACTTGAGGGGGTCGACAATGATGCCTTATTGGGAGATGATGAAGCCCAATAGGTGGCCCGTGGTGATTCAAAAGACACATTTAAGGGGGCTCAGTTGAATATTGTATCTTTGGCAGCATTCAAAGATGATTCATAAATCCTCGATGTGTTGTGAGCACTTTTTGGAATGAGTGGTGAGGTCATCAAAGTAAGCAAGAATAATGTGAGCCAGATCATGAAAGGCATATGTCATGGAACGTTCGAAGGTGGCTCCAACATTTTTGAGTCCGAAGGGCATGACTCGATATGAAAATGTTCCCCAGGGGGTTGTGAATGTGGTTTTGTACTGATCTGCATGACGTATTTGGATTTGGTTATAGCCAGAAAACGCGTCCATGAGTGAAAGGACTTTGAGATCGACACATGCATCGATCACTTGGTCGATCAACATGGTAGGGAAGTTGTCTTTGGGACAAGATTGGTTGAGGTCATGAAATTCTGTGCACACCTATATAGTTCAATGTTTTTAATTGACAGGGACATGATTAATGCATTTCTATGTAAGACCAAGAAAACACATCTTGGTATTCCTATAAGAGGGTTCTATATGTGGTGATTTCATCTGGAGAGCATGCATACCCTAGAGTGATTTCTTCCATGGTATTAGGTTTGAAAGAGATGTCTATATTAATTGTGGGTGAAATTTTTTCCATATTCCCTTCTTCGAAGGCATCAGGTGCAAGGATTGGATTTTTGAACCAATCTACATGGCCATGGGGGATGAAATATTTAACTTTGATGGTGCAGACTAGAATGTATGATCATGGATAAAGGATAATGTGGGATAAAAAGAAGGAACGGTGGTGGAAAGCATCCCATGGGAAGTAAGGGGTGTTTAGAGCTTCCAAAATGTCTTCATCTGTTTGAAAAATGGAGTATAATGGGTCTGCAATAGTCTGGGCTAAGGGGGCAGACTGAGTGACTTCATGAGTGAGATTCATGGGAGGAATTCGAGGATCATCTATGGAAATCTTATGAGATGATGGTGTGTTATCATTGAGTGTTCCCATGGTTAATGGACCCGTGGGATGAGGTTGAGGTGTTTCACTAGATTTCATGAACCATATATCCATACATGAGTCAAGTGTACATGGATTTGGAGGAGGGAGAATCTCATGAGTGGGAGTGACATGTGAATTTGGTGGGAAGTCATTGCATAGAGGTAGAATTGGAATCTCCAGTGGGGTTAGATGTAAATATTTTGGTCATATAATGGTGAGATCCACTGGTAGGGGGTGACTGTCATTTGAGGATTTGTTGACTCATGATGAATGGGGGCTTGTGATCAGGTGACCATTTGTCTAACTCGAGAAGAAATGATGAGGGGACACATGTATGTGAATTGTTTTGGTTGTTTGCATAATGCACAAGGTAATTGCATGCATTCATTTACTAACATGGAAACATAGTCAATGTCAATAATCATTGGTATAGTGGAGATGGGTTGTGAGGATGCAGGAAATGTGGTTTTACGCACTGCGACTAGGGTTTCTTGAAATTGAGAGAGAGCCTGGAAGTGGTGAGTGTAATGGAAATAATGTGAGTAGATAACGCAAGCATTCTTGGTCCTTTGACCATTTTGTTTGGAAGAGGATGGTTCTATGATAGTTGACGCGGTGAATGGTGTGGGTAATAATGGTGCAATTATGTGGTTTGGAATGAGGTTTCGTAACTCGGGAAAGGTGGGACAAAGATTTGTAGGGTGTCCAATAATGGTGAACAATGTTAAAGGAGGTGGGATGCATGGTGGCGAAGGGAGTGTAGGTTATTTCTTCTTCCATGTGCCTATTTGGGTGGTGGCGTTGCCCTCGCTACAAGAATTAGTGCTTCCTATGGTGGTAGTATTTCCTCCAATTGTATGACCGGTTGGATGAGTGGGTGGATGAGCCACTGATTAATGGGACCACAGGTTGAGGTGGGAGATATAAACTTGGTACCATAGTTGGTGGTTCTAGATACCATACATGAATAGCTATGACCATATTAGATAAGGTGAGGGTAGCAACAACTTGATATGTTGTTACTCCTAGGGGGGATAAAAGAATGGTATTTGGGTGAGGGTATGTGGGACCATCTTTCAAATGGGGAGTTGACCCATGGGTGGTGGGTTTTCTAATGATTCCCCTTGGGGAGTTTTGTCAGGAAGTACTTCTTGTGCAAGAGAAGGGGTGTAGGTAGGGTTTAATGAGCCTTATGAAGAAGGGGCATTGGGAATGTTCTCTCCATCTTAGGTAAATACACATACATTGGCTGCATTGGGGGTGGGGTGGGGGTAGCCTTGGTATGAACCTGTTAAGGATGGATCATGAAATTGTCCTGGTCCGACGTTTACCACTTGTAAAAGGTCGACACTTGAGCAGATAAGTGGTAGGTTGTTATCATTGTGTTCTGAATGGTTAGGTTCATAGTGGTTTAGTTGATCAATGGTGACAATTTTACTTTTATGACGGAATAGCATGGTGTGAAATACCGAGGAAGCTATGGCATGCATGGAGTACATGTAGCTTCACCCAAAAAGGATATTTTAATCCACCTAGGCGTCAATGACATCTATGTCTATAAGGATTGTCTTTCCCCCTAATTCTACTAGGACATTTTGATGCAGGCCTTCTGGTTGGGATGGTCTACCGTCATAATATTGAGGGATGATGGTTGAGGGGATTAACTTGGGTGAACCGAGTTGCTTCCATATTGTTTTGGACATGATGCACATATATGCTCCTTCATCTATGATGCAATGATGGACAATGATATTCTGGATTTTGATGGGAATATGGAATGTGACTAAGGATGGGAGTCATGGGTCTACTTTGTCTAAATCAAATGTGATTAGACGAGTGTCTGCATGATCTACTACCCCCAATTGTGAGAGTAATTTCTTTCGTTGGGAAGGGAATGTCTGAATGACTTCTAGTATTGACATGGAAACTGGTGATTGTCCTAGATCGTCAATACGCTTGTAGCTATGGGTGTCCCATGCATGAGGGTTATGCACATTCCTGCATAATGGTGTGCGAGGCATGCAGGAAATGGCGTCATTGTGAGGACAAGGAATCATCAAAGGTTTCCCAGTTGGTGGTTGGGAGGGATCTGAGGTGGTGGGTAATGGATATCGAGGCGTACCATATTGGGGACTGCGAGTTTCCAAAAGGATTTACTCTTCAATGGTGAGGAGGATACTACGGTCTGTGGTATTACTGGGGTGGGATTGATCTGGTGGAGGGAAATACCCTTGCTAATGTGGGCATTGGACTGCTTCTCGTTGCATATTAATGATGCCTTGGTGAGGGATAGGATTTTGTAAGACCATCGGTGGGGGTGGTGGTATATAATTGGAAGGTCCCTATTATGGTCCTTAAGGAGTGGGTGCCCGAGGAGGATTCATGGCTTCCTTCATTCATTTGCAATCAATTATTTGGGGACAATGATGGCTGTAATGGTCATACTCTCCACATATCACACATGGGAAATTGGTTTGAAGGTTATTATTCCTTACTTGACATGGTTTTCCATTGTTATTTTCCCCTTTGGGATTTTTGTTGACCTGGTTTTGGTTTCCCCCTGCTAGGGGATTTGGTTGTTGGGGGTTTCCCCCTTGTCCTTGGTTTCTATTCTTCCCCTTTCTCTGGTTGTTGTTGGGTTGATGGGGGGGATTTGATGTATTCAATTTTTCAAAATCTTGGACTTGTTGAATAGGTGATGGTTGGATAAAATTTACCCCTTCCTATTGTTAGCCATGTGTTGGGACATCGGGTTGAGGAGGACTAGGGAAGGGATAGTAAGGCTTTCCTTGGGGAGGTCTATACTGGTTGTATGAAGTGGAGGTTCCTCCAATAGGTTTGGGAGTATATGTTAAGGGTAGTAAAGGTACCACCTATTGGACGGGTATTGGGTGTATGGAGGGGAAGGTACTAGTGGTCCCATGATTGGAGGGGGGGTGCCATGAATGGTGGTTGATGTGGTGGGGGATGGTAGTATGGGTTTCCCCCATATGGTGGTTGGTAAGGATTGGCCCCAAATGTGGGTACTAATTGAGCATGTGGGTGAGTATGGGCCATGGACCTAATCAATCCATAGGCAGTGTGAGATGTTCCAGGTTTGTCTTGACCAAATGGTAAAGGGAGAGGAGCATTGGGTAATACATTATAGAGGTACCCCGATTGCGAGTAGATTAAGTCAAATTTTTGGACCTTGGTGATGGCCTCATCTTTAGTTTGGGGGAAATTAGTGGAAACATCCTTGGTGAGGAGGGGGGGCAGTGATTTGAGGAACCAATCTAGTCGTTGTTGTGGGATGGTATCTTCTTTGCAAATACTTCTTCTTCTTCTTCGCCATTCATGGATGTGATCGACTATATGGATGTATGAGGTTTGTTTGAATTCTTATAGGATTTCCAAGCCAGTGTCATGACGCATTGGTAGTTGGAAGAAGGATAAGAAGGCTTTATCCAATGACTCAAAGGTTGAATGGGACCCAAATTTCTCGTCCACATACCACTTAGTATAGGGACCAATGAGAGTTCTTTGTAATAGACATAAGTGAACGAAATATTCCATGATGCTATTGGAAAAAAACCATAGGTGAAAAGACATAATGTGATTGGTGGGGTCTTCTGTGGGGTTTCCTTCAAATTTGGGAATATCAGAAGGTAGCTTAGTAGGTATATTTGGCCAAGTGGGGTCATGGAATATGGGATTATTCACTATTTTGGTCAAATATGGGATATTAAGAGACACCAAGTATGGCATGGAGGGGGGATTACCATACATTGTATGTGATGGTTGGTGAAATGTCTCTTGTGAGGATGGTTGGGAGCTTGTTCCTTGCAAAGAAGGTTGGGCTCCACCTCCTTGTGGTGGAGGACCAGTATATGAGTTTTTCTGGGTATTGGTTCCTAGCAAAGTAGGTCCAAGAAAGGTTGATCCTAGGATCGTGGGACTTAATGGTGTATGTGGAGGTTGTGTTGATGTATCAACCAAGTGGGGAATACCTCCAAAAATTGGGGGGAGGTTTTTCAAACATCTAGAATGACGTGGATGTTGTGGTTCCCCTGTGATTCTGGACTAAATGTGGATGTGTGATGGTGGTAATGAAAATAAATGATAGAATAAGTACTTTACAAATTGCCAAACCAATGTATCCATAAACTGCATGTAATCAAATTGTGATAATCATACATAAAACAACAATGTAATTGGTAGTTTGGTTGGGTTTTCTCACTTTGCCTGAGGGAATATAAAAAATGAATGCACGTGTCCTATCCAACGTAACATTCTTCCTCTCAAATATCACTAGACCTCCAAAAACTCACTCGACGGTAGGGCCAGAACCCACTTGAGGAGATATTAGTGAAGGGATAAACAATCAGTTATAACAAGGGGTGAAGGGGTCGTATCCCGAAAGTAGTCGCGATATTTCCCAACAACCATTCAAAATATGATTGAGGTGTTATTGCAATTGACAATCGCCACCTTGGGTAGATAAAACCTATATTTTAGCCACTAATTCACCTCGATCAAGCACGACATTTAGATTTTCGGCTTCATAAATCGGCCACAGGCTGGATGCTTTCCAAGGGCTGGGTGACCCAAGGAGGCACGCACATAACAACTAGACCTCAGCCTTCAACCCTTCACAGGTGTGTCCCTGCCTTATGGTGTAGGAATGCTTGATTGGGAGGATTTTGGTATCCTATTTCACAACTTTCTAAGTTTTGATAAAAAAACCTATGATGAAAAAACATTGGGGTGGTTATGGTTATTACGCCCTAGATTCCCATTTTGTTGTATGCAACGCCGATGCACTTTTATTTTATGTTCATCTCGATGATTTTATAATTCGTACATTCTATTTCCTTTATTACATATAACTCACCGATGTATTTATATTATTAAATGCACCGATGCATTTAAGTTTTTTAAAGCACCAATACTATTTTTATATTTTAAAAAACCAATGCGTATTTATCACATTCCCACTATAAAATTTTAAAATGATATATATTATCGCACATTTTATGCACTGGTGCTTCCGTATAATTAATATGCATCGATGCGTCAGTATGTTTAATATCCACTGGTGCATATAACCCCTTAAAAAGCATTGCTTTCTATATTATTTGAGGCACCATTTTGCGAGTTCATAAGAATGCACCAATATGTATATATTTTAATTAATTAATTTTTTTACAAATATTTTTAATAATAATATTGTTTTTTATATTTATGTTATCGCATTTGGATATAATGGTTGCATTAATGCCTTATCCAAAAAATTGCACCTCTGTTATTTGTAACAATGTAAATCATTCACAAATTAACTAATCAACAATGCAACATCTTAAAACATTTGACAATGCATTAAAATAACAAACCCATTTTATTATATATGAATACGAGACCCATGGTCATACAAAATGGGACAATGTAAAGGTCCACAATAATCAAAATGGAATCAATATGTAATTGTTACATGTATTGGTATCATGTCATGCAATTGGAACATTATGTCCACTACATTAATCAAAATCCCTCATTTTTACAGACTGATATTACAAAACATACAACTTGCAGTAACATTCAATTATATTGATTGTCATTCATCACTTGAATTGTTGTCATTGCTCGAGTTGTGTGCATCTCTCATTTCCTGATCAGTTGTAGGCGATATTGTACTTTGATTATTTATATGGATGTTTTCTTGCTCGACTTCTTTTTGACGTTCCAACTGCTCAACTTCCATCTACAAACATAGAAATAAAGTGTAATAAGTAAATATGCATTTATAATATAGTAGAATATACATGATTATGTAGATAAAAAAGTGTACCATAGCAACGAGTGATTCATAAACCATACCCATGCTTTTGAAGCTTTGCCTCATGCCTTGTAACAAAATCTCCTATGTTGGCTCCTCTCCATACTTTGTTTCCTGCATGTTTAATACACCTTGACAAAGCATAGTTGGTATAATTAATATAAAGGTTTCTTATTGTTCCATTAATTATAAAAAAATATGGGAAGTTAAACAACATACCTACTTACAAATTGTTCAATTAAACCTTGATATTTCAACATATACTCACAACCCTTAGTTAACCCAATGTTGATCAATTGTTCGGTTGGCTCTTCTTTGTATGCTAGCACCTATTAGAAGACATCCATGGATTAGTGTAAATGAATTATTTAAATATAAACATCACAACAAATATGAAAACTTAAGTCACTTCGAAAATGTAAGTACTCACAAACTTTGCGATCAACCCTTTTTTTCCTTGTCGTCCTATATTATGTGTTAATTGGGTTCCACTTTGTTGTTGTTTTTGCAACAAAATAATTGAAATTTAGTATTTAATATGATAAATAAATTTGATGTACGTTAAATAATAAATGAATGATCACATACCTATGATGCATGTTATTGTTGGGATGCATCCTCTTGTTATGCAATTTTGTTCATTTCTTTTACCATCTCCTTTTACACTCTTTGGACATCCCTATCGACATGTATTGGATTTCCTCTTGTTTTTCACTTGCAATTTTCATAATCTTCCTGAAAAATGAAAAAACAAATATTTTTTTATTAAATGGTCATGAAAGTAAATATAGAAAAACAAATTAATTTGGTAATTATTGGAACATATTATAGAAAAACATGTTTAATAATAATACCTTTTATATGATTATTTTTTGTTATTGTAAGTTTTTTCTATTGCAAGTTTCACGGGTCTCATTGACCATGGATATAGAAACACTTCTTGTAGTGTACATATAACCTAATTCTTAGAGACATTGGATTTATTTTTGTATTGTAAGTGGAAATTACGTCTATACGTTCTTTCCACTATATCCCATAAATCTCTGTAAAACAATTTTCCCCTCTCATTAACTTCAAGCACTACTCCAGATGAAATGATGACCAAGCTTTCATCATCATTTGCATCCTTAACAAAGTTTTCCTCTTAGGATGACATTCCATTCCCTCACTATCGGTCCCTACATAGCATTAAAAAAATGTGAAATTGAGTGTTTAAAACTTGTTAGCGATTAATGCTATTAAATTAATTTTAAGTAAAATTCAAAGAAAAACATAATGTTGATTACCTTTCGATCCACCAGTTTCCTCTCTTTGCAACATTTTGATAAATATTTTATGCTCTTTTGAACGCATATTGCGAACAATCTTATCAATTTTATTCAAGTTTTTCCTCTGCATGACATGCATTAACCAATACACATCATTAATTTAATGTAGCATTCCAGACCAAAAACAAAAATTGGCCTAGAACTTCAACAGGCTATAACTAGCAGCCTAGAACCCAGAAAGAGGTGAAACTTGGAAAGACTATCCAAAATATGTCTATGAAGAAACCCATTTGATATCCTATGAAAAATCCAAGGGAGTAGGTAAAAAAATACATAATTACAACGTAGATTTGTGCCAAGTTGAAGTGTGAACAAAACAATTAATGGGCAATTTGCAACTAGCCATAACTTTCTGCTCAGGACTCAGAATTGAGCATGGGAGTAGGCGTTGGAAAGGTGTTGGACAATAGAATATAAATAATCACCCAAAAAATTGAATTGGGCATTCAATTTTCCAGGAAATCAAAAGAAATAATTCTGATATATTATTGAACCAGAATGGTTCATATTTTCATGAAATTGTTGAGTCAGTTAGCCTAGCAAAGTTTTGTTGGCGGCACATTTTGCAGAGTTAAAAAAAACTAGATCAGATCAGGATCAACACCGAGTCCAGAGGAATGGAATATTAAAATGGGACTTACATCCAATAAGACAATATCAGAGGGATGGATGTCCATTTGGGTATTGAAGGAACAAACTCCGATGGACACGGAGAAGGAAGAGATGAAAACATGAATATGGTAGAGACCATTAAAAATTTAAAGAAAGATGTCCAAATCCATAAAGATGATAATGAAAGGCTTATGAGAGCCAAGGAGAAGCAAGAGGACTTCAACATAAAGTTAATGCAGAGCTTGAACATAATAGAAAATAAATTGGATAAGGAGAGTGGATCAAACAAATCAGGAAGTCATAGGTCTTTTGATGAGAAAAGAAGAACCAGAAGTGTTAGCAGACATCACCGTCACTCCTCGAGGCATTCCCATAAGAGGGAACAGAACAAATCAAGTCCATCCCTTTTCAGTAAGAATAATAGGTATGGGGTGGATGAGATATGAGGAGAAATGAACAAAATCAAACCTCTTACATTTGATGGTGAGCACAAGAAGGATGAGGATGCAAATACATGGCTGTTGGGCATGAGAAAGTATTTTCAATTGCATAATTATTCATCTCATGCAGAAGGAATAATTTCCATCTATCAACCCAAGGGAAAGGCATCCATGTGGTGGGATAAACTTGTGCAGGTGAAACACATTAAAGAGAAAAGTGTTACTTGGAGGGAATTCAAGAAGTATTTTGAGAAGAAATACTTGACTAAGAGTTACTATGACAAGAAAATGAAAGAGTTCTTTGAACTCAAGCTTGGGAGTATGACCATAGATGAATATGAGAGAAGGTTTTTAGAACTACTGAAGTATGTTTCTTTCATAAAGGATGAGACAATTAAGATTCATAGGTATTTGAGTGGATTGACATCATTCATTAGTGATAAAATAGAGTATGATGATCCCAATACACTGGAGGAGACCATAAGGCAAGCTAAATTCCTATATGATCAACAAAAAGCAAGGCCAACTTTCCAAAAAGCTTGGGAAGAAAAAACAAAATTCAATATGGATTAGAGGAAGAAGGGACTAAGCCACCATTCTTCAGAAATAATCCTCAGGGACAACGAAATTCTAGAGAACCCAGAGTGATTGAGGTAGGGGGTCAAAGACCAAGGCAACCACCTATTCAATGTTGGGATTGTAAAGGAGATCAAATGTTCAAAGATTGTCCTCACAGAGGTGAAAAGTGAGGACTGTTCACAATGTATAGCAAGATGAAATAGAGGAGGACATGGTCATAAATGTACTAAGGATCTATGCAGCCCTAGAAAACAAGCAAGCAGAGTATCAGTCACATATGATTGAAGTGGAAGGTATGATAAACAACCAAACCATTGCTATTTTAATTGATTCAAAAGCTAGTCATAGTTATATAGATCCTAAGATGGTGGAAAGTTTTCATTTTCCAAGAAGCAAGAATGAAAAATCTTGGTTGGTGCAGCTAGCTACCAGAGCCAAAAAAAATTAATAAGATGGTTAAGTCATGTCTTATGGACATGAATGGACTGAACACCATGGAAGATTTGAACATCTTGCCTTTAGGTTCCTATGACTGTCTAATTGGGATGGATTGGTTGGAACAACATCATGCTATCCTAGACTATCATAACAAGGCATTTAATTGCTTGGATGAGGAAGGGAACCTAAGGAAAGTGCAGGTAATTCTTAGGGTAGTAACCATCATAGAAATTTCAGAATTGCAGCTGAAGAAATGTTACAAAAAAGGGTGTCAAATATTTTCATCTCATATGGAAGAGATACCTAAAGATAAAGTGCCAATTTTGGAAGATCTTGCAGTCCTGGAAGATTTTGAAGATGTGTTCCAGGAGATACCAGGACTACCCCCAAAGAGAGATATTTATTTCTCTATAAATTTAATGCTTGGAGAAGCTCTAATGTCAAAGACTCCTTACAGAATGAGTACACCAGAGATGAAGGAGTTGCAAATTCATCTTGAAGAACTTCTGAAGAAGGGGTATATACACCCAAGTGTGTCACCTTGGGGTGCCCCAGTCTTGTTTGTGAAGAAGAAAGATGGGACATTAATATTGTGCATTGATTTTAGACAGTTGAATAAAGTGACTGTAAAGAAAAAATATCCTCTACCAAGGATTGATGATCTCTTTGATCAATTGAAGGATGCAAAGATATTTTAAAAGATAGATCTCAGGTCAGGATACCATCGGGTAAGGATTAAAGAGGAAGATATCAACAAGACCGCCTTCAGGACAAGGTATGGTCATTATGAGTTCACAGTGGTGCCATTTGGGTTGTCAAATGCACCGACTGTTTTCATGTGCTTAATGAATGGTGTTTTCCGAGAATATTTAGACAAGTTTGTCATTGTATTTTTGGATGAAATTCTTATATATTCCAATTCAGAAGAAGAGCATGAGCATCATTTGAGGATGGTGTTGCAATTATTAAGGGAGCATCATTTGTATTCCAAATTGAGAAAGTGCTCATTTTATGAGAAGCAAATTCATTATTTGGGACATATCATTTCAAAGGATGGGATAGCAGTGGATCCTGAGAAGATAGAAGACATTAGAGAATGGTAAGTGCCAAAGAATGTGACAAAGGTGAGATCATTCATGGGCCTTGCAGTCTACTATAGGATATTTATTGAAGGATTCTCAAAGATTGCACACCCAATCACTTCCTTAGAAAATAAGGGTGTGAAGTTTCAGTGGACTTTGGATTGTGAAAAGAGTTTCCAACACTTGAAACAATTATTAACAAGTGATCCAATACTAAGGATTTCAGACCCAAGTGAAGACTTCATTGTATGGACAAATGCATGTAAATAAGGACTTGGTGGAGTCCTCAGTCAAAATGGGTTTGTTATATGTTATGAATCAAGGAAGTTGAAGGAGCATGAAAGACACTATGCCACTCATGCTTTGGTGTTGGCAGCCATAGTGCATGCCTTGAGGAAATGGAGACACTATCTCATGGGGAAAAGGTTTGAGCTGAGGATAGACCATAATGGTCTGAAATATTTATTTGATCAACCAACTCTAAATGCTAGGCAAAGCAGATGGTTATAATTTATAAGTGAATATGAATTTGATATAAAGCATATCAAGGGGAAAGAGAACAAAGTGGTTGATGCACTCAACATAAGAGTGCATGAATTGCATGCTACAGCCATTGGCATGTACCAATCAGATTTGAAACAAAGAATTTTGGAGGCTACAAATTTAGATTTTCAATACAAGAAATTAGTGGAAAAATTACAACAAGGTAATTTGCAACAAAAAATTGAAGAATACAAGCTAGATAATGATGAAATTCTCATATACAGGGGAATAATTTTTGTACCAATTTCCCATGAATTGAAAAATAAGATATTGAGAGAAATGCATAATGTACCTTATGCTGGGCACCCAGGATATCAGAAAACTATTGTAGCTGTCAAAAACCAATATTATTGGCCAAGCATGAAGAAAGAAGTTGCTGATTTTATTGCCAAATGTTTGGAATGTCAAAAGGTAAAGGATGAGCATAGACACCCAACTGGTTTGATACAACCTTACCCATTCCTGAATGGAAATGGGAAGTTGTAACCATGGATTTTATCACCCAACTGCCAAGAACAAACAAGCAACATGATTCTATCATGGTAGTGGTGGATAAGCTTACTAAAGCTGCCCATTTTATTCCAGTTAAGCTCACTCACAAGGAAGCCAACATTGTTGATATTTATATGAGAGAAATTGCCCAATTACATGACATACCAAAAACAATTGTGTCTTATAGAGATCCAAAATTTACCTCAAATTTTGGAAGGGATTATTTAATGTATTTGGAACAAATTTGAATTTTAGTACAACTTATCATATAGAATCAGATGGACAAACAGAGAGGGTGAATCGAGTGATTGAGGATATGTTGAGGATGTATGTGATGGATAAACCATCAAAATGGGAAGACTACCTACACTTAGTAGAGTTTTCTTATAACAATGGGTACCAAACATCTCTAAAGATGAGCCCATTTGAGGCACTTTATGGCAGAAAGTGAAACACACCGATAAGATGGGATAACCTAGCAGATAGAGTAGTGGTTGGGCCAGATTTAATCAGGGAAATGGAGGAGAAAATGTTGAAAATAAAACAAAATTTAAAGTCTGCCCAAGATAGACAAAAAAACTATGCTGATAAGGGAAGAAATCACAAGGAATTTAAAGTTGGGGACCATGTATTTTTGAAAGTGAAAGCCAACAGAAGTTCCCTGAAGTTGGGAAATTGTTCAAAGTTGGCAGCTCGCTATTGTGGGCCATTCGAAATCCTAGGGAGGATTGGTCTAGTAGCTTATATGATTACATTTCCTGCATCTATGTCTGTTCATAATGTATTCCATGTATCATTGCTCAAGAAATATATACCTGATGTTAATCATGTTATTGATTGGAATGTGATTCAGGTGGAGCAAGAAGGCACTTTCCAAGTGCATCCGATATGCATTCTGGACCGAAAAATCAAATAGCTCCAGAATCAAGCCATGTGGCTTGTAAAGGTCCAATGGACCTGGTACGGTCCTGTAGATGCTACTTGGGAGCATGAGGATGCAATGCGAGCATGATACCCACATCGTTTTGAGGATTTTTGAAATTGTGTTGTATATGTGTACATAATGCACTAAGGACAATGCATAAATATGGGGAGGGGATTGTAATACCCCTAGGCCGAACCCAATTGTAAATGTAAAATGAAAATGTATGTAAGCTGGTTTAGGTATTTGATATCATTTTTGTATGCACCTTTCATGGCATAGTGCGTGCATGTACTGCACAGTAAAATGATGAAGTGTGCACATTCTAGGATACCGTGCGCAACAACTTAAGTGCGCGTGATTTTGAGGCTAGGGAGCCTTTTTGTATATTCTTTGTTTTATAGGCTGGTGAACCAGTTTTGTGATGATTAGGCCAAAGAGCCTAGATTTGAAAGGCTAGTGAGCCTATTTTTGTATATGTATCATCATTAATATAAAATACATCGTTGCACGCAGACCGACCACGATAAAAGAGTATGGGGGACTAAAATACACCAGTTAGGGAAAGGGGGGGGGATAAAAGTTAAGTAAAAGGGGCTAAGCTAGGGAGCTTAAGCCAAAAATGAATATTATATTAATATTCCTTAAATCATAAAGTATGGATAATTATTTTATTCTAAGTTCTAAGGTTGGGGACAAGTGGGCCAAAGTAGATCCCAACATGACAAGTGTCAAGTTGGGAACATGCATACATATACTTTGGACTTAGTTCATTTTCCATCATTCAGTCATCCAATCAATCATTCCTTCCATCATTCAGTCATCCATTTATTCATTCCATCATCATTGACACACTCATTGAGCTATCCTTTGTACCTTCTTGTCACCGTACCTGAACCTGTATCCGTACCCATACCTGTTGGTGTACCTAGTTAGTTTGGGAACTAGACTGAAGAAGCAGGTTGTCAGGCCTGTGGGATATTGAAGAGGCAGGTTTTCAGGCCCATGAGAAATATCTCAAGGTGAGAGAATTGTTGGGAATTGATTTTTGAAGGTGCTAAACTGTAGCTATAGGGATTTGAGACTTCCTTTCCGGCCTGTTGCTGAAGTCGGGAAAGGAGGTGGGGCAGCTGAAGGACTATTGAGCAGAGAAGGAGAAACTTCTTGGGGTGGGACATGCATGTGGGGAATGAGGGACTGTAGGCTGTTAGTTTGAGTTGGAACCTATGACAAAGTCTTTCTTGTTGTCTAAGATAGTTAGCTTGGTTAGGAATCCCTTTACCTGGGTGGAGTTTAGTCCCATTTCAAGGGTGACCCACTGCTAAGAGTGATGAACAGTGTGGTCTAAGGCTGGGAGGTTCATGGAATTTCTACACATAGTTGGTGGTATTGTTACCAAGATAAGTGTCAATTGTGTGATAAATTTACATGCTGCATTATTATTTACGTGTTTATTTTTATGGGTTTATCCTATGTGTGGTTATAACTGTCTTTATATTTATGGGTATTGCCTGTATATATTGCATGCTTGTGTTTACTGTTATTTCAGTATGAAATCGTGCATTTATAGAATGTATTTGTCTGTTTATGTTTTATATATGAAGTTCCACAAGAGTTCTATGTGTATCTATTTTAATTGCATGCACTTGGAAAATCTTATGTGGCATAGCTCAGTTGGATGCTGGGTATGTTACAGTATGTTGAAGCAAAGAATAAAAGAGTTTTCTGGAGTAGCATGGCCTGGCCTGGGTGGTCGGGGATGTTACATATGTAGCATCTACCTGATGCATCTGCATGTATGTTGTCTGAATGACTGGTTGAAATTTGCACAATTCTTTCTTAGCTACCGATTGTGCTTCAAACAAAGCATTCAACTCGTTGTCCGCCTGCTAGATTTGATAAAATTTCTCTTGCTGCTCCAATAGATCCATGGTGACCGCAACTTATTTTTTGAGTTATTGTATCCCTGTAAGAACATCCTCCAGAGTTTTGTTGTGCCTTGCAATGATACCCATCCAATCACTAACTTCGTAAAATATCCTGGTGCATTCAACTGTGCGTTTGTACAATGCTACTCTAGCATTATTTCCTTCCAGCACTACTTTTCCCATTTACTCTTGAAGCTTCCTAGGTTGTTGTTCTGCTTCATTCTATCTCTCCCACAGCTGTGCTTCCAGTTTCTCTGTGTGAATGGCCATCTGTGACCATTCTCGGTCGAGTAGCTCAATTTGTTTCTTAGGCTCTCCCGCGACATTGGATTTTGGCAGTTGTGGTGCTGCCTTCCTTATCTCTAGCCATGCTTCGACCAACTTCTCCTGGACGCTTTCCATTTGCTACTCCATATGTACCTTGGTGTATTTCTCTTATGTCCTGCGTGCTTGGGAAAGGAGTGCTTCCTCCCTTGCAAATTCTACATCCCTTTCAACCTACTGGAGCCTCTTCTCTAGTTGATCAGTTGAGGCTCTGATCATCCCTACTAACTGAGCTGATGGCCACTGTGCGAGGTCAGCAGAAGAAGGGGTGGCCTCCATGGGTACTTGGACCTACAATGGGATTCCACTAGCCATCAAATGCTCTGAGGGCATCTCCACCTCTTCCTCTCTTGTAGATGGACCTGTCGCAAGTCTCAACCTCAACGCTGATGGTAGGAAAGGTATCACTTCTGTTCTTTCTAGGCGGAGCTGTATCAACTATGTTCACTATTGTGGGTTTTGAAGTAATAGATCCATTTTTTCCTACAACGACGTTTCACTCTGTCCTGATGCCGTATCAGGTTCCTTCTGGACTTCTTATACCTTTTCCTCTTTATGGACCTTAACTTCTGGGGTTGTGCTCTTTTGGATAAACTCTCATCATTGGTCATTGAGGGAGTGCGTTGTGGACTTAGGACTTGTGGTTTTGGTATAGTTTGTATCTCCATTGAAGGAAGAGTGTCCTGAATTGGTACAAAGGGGACTCTTTATTAGCTCTGGGCTTCATGGTTTGGACTAGTTATTTCTAGTCTCTGGAGGCTCCAACTGCATGGGCTTTGGGTCGGTGGTTTGGGATGGGATGGCAATTTCTCAAGGTGGAAACTGGGGTTGTGGGGGTGATGGGGGTTTTTCAGTAATGATGGTGGTGGATGGAGTGCTGCCAGGCTTAGGGTCATCCTAGATATCAATAATTTGATCCGCTCGAGCCACTGCTTGAGTGAGAGGAATGGTGGATGATATCGGCTGGGGATTCAAAAACTTTACTGGGGAGATCCCCATCCTAGGTTTCTTGGCCAATGGGTCTCTGATGAAGGAAACGTTGAGGATTTCCTTGACATCCTTACCTGTCAACATGGTTTTCTCTGGAATGTGCAGGAACATGGGTAATGCTATCTTCTTGCGCTCTAGCGACCGTATATTTTCCTCCTCCTCTGAATTCGTCTACACTGGAGATTCTTTCTTCTGTTCCTCCAATCTCGAGCTTGGTCCTACCCCTGCTTCCTGTCCCTTTTTCTTCAACAGTTCCGCTGGTAGAAGGTAGTGCATACCTGACTTGCATGGGTTGCATTTGACTCCTAGCCATGACATGACCTCCTTGTCGAAGGCCTCCTCATCCAGGTAAAATGGAAACATCTGGGTGTTGAAGTCATCTTGCTTGGCAGGCCTTGTCCATACAAATGTGTGGTGGCAGTTCATGTTGAATGCAATGTTCCGCGTGTTGAGGTTGAGCAATTCCTATAGAATGAACAACCTCTCAGTTGCATCTAGAAACCTGTTGTACCATTTTTAGAACGTTGTGTTGTTGAAGGCAGTGTTCTCTGAGTCCGACCTTGAGTGCCAAGGATCGAACATCTTTTCCAATCATCCCTTGTCTGCTGGCGATAACAGACTTCTTACAGGGGGTGTCCACTTAAACATGGAGAATGCAACTAACAAGTATCTGTAAGTGAAGGTGCCTCCCTTTTCCTGAGAATCCTTGCAAGCCACCATGATTTCTTCTAGTAAGTAATTGAACCAATTGAACACAACACCATTGGTGCAAAAATCTTCTACTGATAGGGCATCAAATGTGCATTCTCCTTTGTAATATGACCACATAACCTTGCTAGAAATTACGTAGCAAGAGATCATGTCTCTCTTGGGTAGAATGGTATCAATCTTGGTTGTGTGCCCCCCCCTCTGTGTATGAAATCATTCATACAAACTAGGTTCTCCCTTTTTCTTCCCATGCTTGTTGGGACCTTGAAATCCTTTGGATACATCCTCGCCTTCAATGGATAATCCAGTAAGATGATGGATCTCCTCTGCATGAATTGGGTATATTCTATCCAACCACGGGATTTTGTTGTGTACCCTGCTAATGAGGAACTTGGTACATCTCAAAACCTCATCAGTAGTGCCAAAAACTTGCAAATCTCTCAGATTCATAATAGTGGAGTTAAAAAGGTTGATGAACTTCGGCTTCGGCAAGAACCAAATTCCTCCCAACTCATTTGGAGAAACACTCCATAAGACATCGATGTTCATTTGCGGGAACAAAACCTGTTCTTTCAGGTCGAGGTCGAGGCATTTGAATTTCTCGACCTTCCCTTTGAGATCGCCCAAAATTTCGACTCGGGGGTCACAGGGCTCATTCAACATTGCATCCTTAGAAACTGCACTTCTACTCCCTGTAGCTCCCGACATACTGACTCTAATCTATCAAAAAAATTCAATAGGATAATTGGGATTGGGAATCGCGACTGAGGGCTGAGGGACTGCACAGTCTTGAGCACAATTTAGAATTCGCAGGGCGCTAAGTTCTCTCCGGGAAACAATGCATCTTACACAAAGTTCACATAACCTTATACTCGGGCTTAGCTGGAAAGTTATGTAATAAATGCTAAGGCTATTCATAATTAAACCTATAGACGCAACTTGGAGCTGATTTTTCCAATGGGACTGGTTAACGGGGTAAATCTATTGGGTGATCCTGGCATTTACTGAGCAAGTTGGTCAGGGATGTGGCTAATTCCAGACCTTATCATTTAAAAGATGAGAATAACGACGCGAATACTGATGGAATCTTTACATATCGTGACTTTATGGTTTAACAAAGTTTAGATGAGTTACTATAGCGGTAATAAAGGCTATGACTGGATTGGGTTCATGTGGCACATGGACTAGGATTGCATCCAGATTCACTGTCCCTCCGAACACAAAGGGTGCCTTGTCACATTTAATGACTGTCATTAATAGATTCATGGATCTTCTGATCCTACGCTGCTAAGTAATCAATTGTGCATCAAAACACACTTAGATGGAAAAAAATGAAATACATGTTACGACACAACAATGCAAACTTCAACTTTATTAGCTAAATTCACAGAAATTGCAAAAAAAAATCAAATCTAGCTACTATACATGCTCCTTTGGACTAGAGAAACAATCATTTAGCTCAATTCTAAGACATATAGGGTTTCAGGTGAGCGCCATTCACCCATCCTGGCCGATGTATACCATCCAATTGTGTGAGTCTGACTGCTCCAGATGGTTGGATCTCCGCAACTATAAATGGTCCCAACCAATGCATGCACAACTTGCCTGGATGTTTCTGGTATCGATTGTCATAAAGTAGGACCTTATCTCCTTGAACAAATGTTTTAGTCTTAATGTGTCTATCATGCCAAGATTTTTTCCTTGCTTTCTCATTTGATTGATGAAATTATGCTAAAAACCTAGTCTCTTCAAGTTCCTGCAAGTCCATAAGCCTCTGTGCAACTGATTCATCCTCCGACATGTGTGTAACCTATGCAATGTATATAATTTGGGTAATGAATTCTGCAGGTACCACATCCTATTTCCCATAGACTAGATGGAATGGATTATACCTATGGAATTTCTTTGTGGTTGTTCTGTAAGCCCAAATCCTCCCTATTTGTACAACAAACCTTCGCTAATCCTCTCTCCAAAATCTTGTTAAACGCCTCTACAGTGCCATTGACTTGAGGATGGTAGGGGATACTTTTATGATGTTGAATTAAGAACTACTTTGTAAGATTTTCTATTGTACTACTGATAAAATGACCTCCCTGATCACTGGTAAGACTCCTAGGACATCCAAACCGAGTGATAATACTTTAAAAAATAAACTTGGAAGTAGTATCGATCGAGCAATCCTCAACAGTTGTTGCCTCATCCCAACGTGTAAGGTAACCAGTTGTGGTTATAATATACTTTTCCTTTGAATGCTTAGCTGTGGGGTTGATTGACCCAATGAAGTCGACTGCTCATTTCTCAAATTCTTGCAAAGCTTGAACTAACTGAAGAGGCAATTCATCTTGTCGTGATGGCTTTCCCACTCTTTGACAAACATCGTAAGATCTAGCATATTCCTTTGCATCATTAAAGAGTGTGTCCCACCATAATCCATCTTGGAGGACCTTATGCGTAATGGCCTTTCCTCCAACATGGCCTCCCACAACTCCACTATGGAATTCCCACAATATATCCTGTCTTTCATTATTTAAGACACACCTCATGAGGATGCTATCTAGGCCCAACTTATACAATTTCCCCACAATCAATTGATAGTCTGATGCTCTAACCACCATATGACATTTCTGAGTTGCGAAGTACGTTTATGGGCAAGCCCCTATACTTAAGAATACTGTTATTTCTTCCAGGTATTCTGGTATGGCCTCAACTTATAACATGTCTGCATCTGGGAGTTAATCATCGACTACTCCGCCACTTTATCCTGACTCTAATCTAGATAGGTGATCAGGACCCACATTACATATTCCAGTTTTAATGATCACTTCAAATGAAAATTCTGGAAATAGTAACAACCATCGACAAATTCTTCCTTCCAGAACAGGCTTGTTAACTAGATATTTTAACACAGAATGATCAATAAATAACTTAAAATGAGAGTCTAACAAGTAATGTATAAACTTCTGCAAAGTGTAAATCATAGCTAAACCCTCCCTTTCTGTGGTTATATAGTTGCACTCAACTTGCGACAACTTCCTGCTAGAAACATAGATAGGATGAGCCATGGCTCCATCTGCTAGTTTCTCTAAGATGGCTCCCAGGGAGATACTTGATGCATCTACGTGCACATGGAATTTATCTTCCCAGTTCAGAAATATCAGAATAGGTGTCGTGCTGAGATTTTCCTTCAGGATGTCAAATGCGTTATCACACTCTAGCATCCACTGGAACGCTGTTGATTTCTTTAGTAGATTTTCTAGGGGTGCAGTAATGTTTGCATACCTTCGGATAAACCTGCGATAGTACCCTGTGTGCCCTAGCATGGAGCGCAATTTTTTGGCACTCGTAGATGGTGGCATGTTCACAAGAACCACAATTTTGGCTGGGTCTACTAGTACTCCTTCTCGGCATACTATATGGCCTGACAAATTTCCATGTGGCACACATAATATACACTTCCTGATGTTCAAGGATATCTGCAATTCCCTACATCTATCAAACATCAGACGTAGTAGCGCTACATGTTCCTTGAGTAGACTTTATATCGTCCAATTGTCCATATAAACTTCTATAAACTTGTGAATAAATTCTTAGAAAGATGCTATTACAATCTGGGAAAAAACTATATGGGTGTTCTTTAGGCCGAAGGGAATCACATTGTATGTGAATGACCCCCATTCTTTTATGAATGCGGTCTTATTTTTTTCTTATTGAACAATCCTCACTTGGTGATACCCTGAAAATCCATCTTTAAATGAGTAAGATTCTTTCCCCGCAACCTGTTCTAGCACTTCATCGGTAAAAGGTGTTGGGAAAGGGTCATGCACATAGGCATAGTTAAGGCTTATGTAGTCTACACATACCCTAATATCCTCTGTACATTTCTTGCTCTAATAACTATTGGGCTAACCCATTCTACTTCTTCCACTACAAAAATAAGTCCATCTTCAAGCATTTTTTCTATTTCCCTCTTAACCTTCTCTTTCGCTATGGGGTTAAGGAGATATGGTCTATGCCTTACAGGCTTTGATCCTAGTTTTAGTTCAATTTTAATCTCTCCCATGGCTCCTTTAATCCCTTTAAGTTATGAGAATGTCTTTGGGAATAATTCCTCATACTCCCTCAATAGGCTATGTATTTCTTGGCTAGTTTGCTCATCCCAGTAATCTCCTACCATAGCTATCTTAGGTTGCTCTGTAGTTCCTTTGTTGAATTTATGCAACTTCAATGGATAATTATAAGAAATATCAATCTGGTTGGGTATTATGTTCTAGATTTCTCTGCTTCCTTTTGTTTCCTTAATGGCTAAGTTTCTCAATTCTTCTAAATCATCTAGTTTTTCCAAATCCTTCTCAATCTTATAGCATTCTATAGGTGTCTTGTGTGTATATAGGTGAAGGATAGACTTAAGTGATTGGATATTCTTCACACATACCACTGGGTTTGTTTTTCTTTCACCAACATTGGTAAAAATGAATTCTTTAATTCTTTGCAGGATTATCTTAAGCTCAGGGTACTTACTTGTAAACGAGAAGTCCTTGCAAAATTGATCTGCCAACATTTTCCAGTTGTTGGTCTGTCTTCTGGTTTCCTCATGCATGTACCAAGCTTTAGGAATCAAACATAGAAAATGGATAAATACTTGAACCCATAGGCAAGATGGTATTTCCCCAACTTGCCACTATATTACGCATTGTTCAATATGTGCTTTAGGATCAAACTGTCCATTGAATAGTTGCACAACTTGGAAATTGTAAGCGATATTTCTTGTAAGGGGGTTAGAATGCAAAAGAATGGGTTAAAAACCTACTCGTCCTAAGTTCAGGGTGCTAATGTGCCCATGATTAAAGGAAAACCAAGTCTGGACGGTCAAGATCACAGCGCCTGGATCAACGACGCAGGTGGGATTCCGGAGCCCCCCCACCTTTCTACCTTTAAGCGGGGGGGGAGGGGTCCAGAATCTAGGGTGCACCTCTTCGACTATCAAGATCACAGCGCCCGGATCAATGGCGCACGAGGTGATTTCGGACCCCCCCCGCGGAAGGGGGGGTCCGGAATCGAAGATGCATCTCTCTAACGGCTGCAGTTCAAGCGCCCGGATCAACGACGCACAGGCCATCTGGGCACCCTCTGTCATCCAGTGATTAACTAATGTGGGCCCCCTTCCTGTCATGTCAGCTGGTGGACCATCCTCCTCCTTTCCATCTGTTCTCTTCCTGGCCATGCGATGAGGCTCGTGCCCTTTTACCCTTTCCTCATCTTCCGACATCTGTCATTCTCCCCTTCTCTAGTTCACATGGTCCCTTTCCAATTTCACCATCCTTCCACTGCCTGCCATGTGTACCGCCTTACTCCACGTCCACCTCCCACCGCAGGTGCACCCATTATGTCTCGTATCCTGCTCCTTCCACGTATCATCTTCCACCACATTCCCCCCCCCCGCTACTTCTCTTACACCTCATCGCTTCTTTCTTCCCTGCGCAGTTTTGGCGCCATCACTCCGTTGCTGTGCCCCATCATTCGCGCTAGCTTCCACGCCTATTCTTCAATCCATTCAGTTATTCCAAGTGGTAGCGCGGGAGGCCCTCCGCGTTGCATAAGTGCCGAGTTGGACGAATCATCCTTGATCCTGATGAAGCAGTTATTGAAGCGGTTGGTGGTGGTTAGACATCGCCTCAGTCGTAATGGGAATACCCAACAGTGAATTAAAGGCACGTCGATTCACCACTGGAACTGTCAGGAGTTGGCTTACGTCTGACATAAGTTGCACGATCTTGCAGATGTTGACTGTCAGAAGCCATGCAGACGCAAAGCTTTCAATACAGTATCTTGGTTCCGCTGCTGTTGTTATTTTGAGTATATGAAGGCGTTTTCACCATTTTTTTTTAGCGATGGTGGAGCGAAGCTCCCGACTGTAAAGTTTTAACAACCATTCTGGTTTCCTGGTTATGCCTCTGTGTTTGAGATTTCTTGTTTTATGAAAAACATTCCTCCTTTTTCCATCTATGTTTGCGTCTCATACCAGAGAGTTCATGGTTGAATGATTCGCGTGGATTATTGCAATTATGTTATGATAAAGGATTTGTTGTGACATTATTGTACTCTCTGGTTTCCTGTGTTTGAATGTAAAAGGATATTGTGTTCGGATGCTTTATTCTCCAGTTTGTTACAAACTTGATGTTTATGACAGACCTTCGCACTCTTCTCATGCAAGTCTTCCCCCTACTCACCCTTTATTGCAACTCACTGTTTGAAGTTTATCAAGACCTCACTCATTCATGCATACTCGGCCTAGTTTCAGAGTTGAAATGATGTTTTCTTGAGTTTACCTCCATTTGATCATCCTTTTTAAACAAATCGTGACATAAAAACTGATGGCCGTCGGGCTCTGCTCCTGCAAGCAATCCAGGAGTGACTTCTGACTCCAACATTTCTGGCGTCGTTGCTGGGGACGAAGTTGAATATTTTCCCCGGGATTGAACGACAATGATCAACTGATTCTGAAGGTGCATCAGAAATCAAAACTTGAAGATTGCTACTATGCACCTGGCGACTCCATTGTGACGACTCTGCTGGGAGGAACCTTCTCTATCAACTGTGGCTTTCAGAGGCAGACACACGAGGTCTCATCCACACCTGCCTCTAGCGACACCTGAAGCTGACTCAGAAGCAGTGCACAGAAAGGGAAAGAGCTCTGCAAAAGAATTTTCCATCACCGAAACAGGTAATACGCCATCCCCTTCTGTGAAAACTCCATTTTCTTATTCTCATTTTCCTAGTCATCCTTCCTCTGAGGTTTCCCATTTTCTGAGTTTCGGGAGTGTTCCTACTGAGTTTTCCCCTTGTGGTCTAGTATCAGAGGGAGAGATCCTTGTCACTCCCCCCTCCCTGGAAGTTGTGCCTTGGTTAAGACCTCAGGCCTCGGAAGGTTTCTCTACCCCTCCTGTTATTGTTACTGTTGCACAGAGGGAAGCATCTGCACATTCAGGTCCCTTAGCCTTCTCTTCATCTTCCCTGTCGTCTCCTTCGAGAACCTCCTGTCCGACATCTCCCGTTCACACTCCTTCTCCTTCTAGTTCTCCTCCACCTAATATCCCTATGGCTGGTGCTAATCCCCCTCCGAACAGAATGGGCGCCATAGTCGTTGCTAGATATGCTCCTCTAGTCTTACCCCATCCCATGAATCCTCTCCCTACTAGAGACTATTTGAAATACATGCCCAAGTTCGCGGGAGAAGGAGACATAACTGCAGAGGAGCACCTGACTGCTTTCTATAGTTATGCAGACAACCTAAACATTGAAAATGAAGATGTCTGGATGAGAGTCTTTCTCCAGAGCCTGGATGGCGAAGTGAGGAAATGGTTCAGGGGACTGGCCCTTGGATCTATTGCTGGAATTGAAGCCCTAGACAATGTTTTCCCGAGGCAGTGGGGAGATAGGAAAGATTACATATATTACATGACGAAGTTCGGGTCTCTGAAGAAGATGGAAGGAGAGTCTGTCTTTGACTTCTCCAAAAGATTCAACAAAATGTATAACAAGATTCCTGCAGAGGTAAAGCCCTCTGAAGCCTCTGCCCCAATTTCTTATGCTGGTGCGTTCGACCCTGATTTCTGTCTTTTATTAAGAGAAAGAAGAGCCACCTCTTTATCTCAAATGAAAGATGCATCTATAGAAGTGGAATCCAACATATTAGCAGCCAACAAACTAAGGAGAAAGGCTGATGCAGACAAAAGAAAGGGAAAATCGGAAGCCTCAACTTCTGGCCCATCGCTGCCCCACCCTCAAGAAAATGAGCTGACCCAGGTGATGAACTTTCTGAAAGAAGAGATGGAGAGATTGAAAATGGAAAAGAAAAAAATCAATAAACAGCCTCAGAGCGCTGAAATAAAAGGAGGTTTTAGGAGGCCAAATAATTTCGCTCCTCCAACTATGCACAGAGAGAAGGAAAGAGACAGAGACGACCAAAGAATTCAGGCTCCCTTCCAGAGCAATTTTGTGGCTGATGAATAAGAAGGGGAAACAGACGAGCCTAAGCCTTAAATCCACTATTTAGAAGTCACTCCCCCTTTCCCTCATTTGACTCGAGCAGCATACGAGGAATCTCTCATAGACAGTCAGCTAAACGAATTGAGCAAGGGAGACAAGGCTAGCGGTGGCCGAGGCAGGTATAACCTGAGATCCGACAAAAGGGTAGCAGTACCTGATGTTCCAGAGCAGTACACTAGAGAAGAGAAGCCTGCTAACGAGGTAGAAGATAGTCAAAGAGATAAAAAGGTCCCACTCCTCTCTCCCATTGTCCAAAATCATGTTCCTAAAATTAGAGAAATTCCAAAGCTTACATCTTCCTTTAATTTCGAGCATGAGATTCAAAAGATCAGGATCCCTGTGCCCCTCACCGAGCTAATCAAACATGAAGAATTCAAAAAATTCTTCTCTGACCTTTTGAAGTCTAAAGCTTCATGCCCTCCCACAGACTTCATAAACCTCCAAGATGAAAGGCCAGCAGTTGTCCTAGGCCCTATGGTAGAAGATAGAGATGATTCATCCCCTCCTTTCTACACATCCCTGAACATACATGATAAAGTGTTGCACAATTGCTTGATGGATTCAGGGGCCTCTCACAACCTCATGCCCAAAAATGTCATGGAAGAATTAGGACTGGAGGTCACCCAAGCCTATCATGACCTCTATTCTTTTGACTCCAGGAGAGTGCAATGTTTAGGAGTAATCAAGGACTTGGTAGTCTCTTTGTTTCAGCTGCCCATGAAGAGTATGGTCATGGATATTGTGGTAGCTGATGTTCCCCCCAAGTTTGGCATGCTGTTGTCAAGGTCTTGGATTAAGAGACTTGGAGGGACATTACAGATGGATCTCACATATGCCACCATTCCAGTCTTTGGGGGAGAACATAGGAGATTGTACAGAGAAGCCCAGCTAGCCTATACAATCAGTGATGAAGCGAACCCCACTAATCACCCCATGTTTGCACTTGACACTGACTTAGGGTCTAGTTTTTTACAGGTCACTGAGACTCCTGAGGCCCCTTTGCAGATCAGAAAGCAACTCAGTCTTAATCAGAAGACCCCCCCTCCAACCACCTCTGTTTGGAAGATGTTCTTTGATGGAGCTTCCTCCAGTATAGGTGCAGGTGCCGGAGTGGTATTCATATCACCCTGTCGAGAGACCATATCTCTGTCGTACAAGCTGGAATTCGACACCACCAATAATGTGGTAGAATATGAAGCTCTGGTTATGGGATTAAGAGTTTCCAAGGAGATGGAAATCAAGGAGATGGTTGTGTTTGGAGATGCAGAGTTGATCGTCCAGCAGGTAAAAAACGTTTATCAGGCTAAGAATCCCCAACTCAGGAATTACAGAAATGAGGTATGGGACCTGGTTGATAATTTCTTCCTGGCTTTTAATATTTCCTACATTCCAAGGGAGGAAAATGCTTCAGCCAACTTTTTAGCTGTCTCAGCTAGTTTGCTCGAAGTTCCTGCGCTGCCCACTGTTGGATCCAATGTTGAAATAAAATACAGACCCTCTGTACCGGACAACGTCAAACATTGGAAGGTATTTGAGGATGATCAGGAGATCGAAAAGTTTCTTCAATCCGTTGATGACTTTTCTGCATTGCACATAGATGAGGATCCTGACATTGAAGAAGAACCTGATCATCACCCTGGAGAGTTGCTGAATAAAGTTGCTGACCACCAGATTATCCAGCTGCCAAGTAACCACATACCAAAAGGACTAATCCCATTAGAAAGGTTATTTTATGGGAACGATGTGGCGGTAAAGGGTAAAGTTTCGGGCGACGATGCTGATACAGCTGAGTGCAACATAGACACACCAGAGGAGCCCAAGTTTGTCAAATTGTCAAGGAATTTGACCAAGGAGAAGAGAGACGAATACAAGGAGTTGCTGAAGGAGTTTGCTGATGTGTTTGCATGGACCTACGAAGACCTCAAGACGTATGACACATCATTCATTGAGCACAAGATCCCACTGAAAGAAGAGGCTAGGCCTTTCAAGCAGAAGCTAAGACAGATAAATCCCATGCTGCTACCTGTCATGGAGAGGGAAGTGAAGAAGCTGCTAGATGCCCAGATCATTGTCCCCTTGAGATATTCTGACTGGGTGGCCAATTTGGTCCCAGTAAGAAAGAAAAGTGGCGAAATCAGACTCTGTGTTGATTTCAGAAACCTGAATAGGAGCTCAAGGAAAGATAATTATCCCCTACCCAACATGGAGCACATGTTGTAGAAGGTCACCGGTGCTTCCAGGATATCCATGATTGATGGTTTCTCTGGCTACAATCAGATATCAGTCATGCCTGAGGACTGAGAAAAGACAACATTCACCACTCCTTGGGGCACATTCATGTATGCCAAAATGCCTTTCGAACTGATGAATGCAGGAGCCACATTTCAATGAGCCATGGACATAGCCTTCATCAGAGAAAAATATAAGTTTGTGGTGATTTACCTAGACGACATAATAGTCTTCTCCAAGACTGATAAAGAGCACCGCTGCCACTTGAAGAAGTTTTTTCGGAAATGTCGGAGGTATGGCCTATCTTTGAACCCCAAGAAATCATTGTTTTCCATGAAGGAGGGAAAGCTATTAGGCCATATAGTATCAGAAGAAGGGGTGATAATTGATCCTAGCAGGGTGGAAGCGATTCAGACCCTGTCACTCCCTAGGTCCAAGAAGGAGGTTCAGGCATTTTTGGGGAGGATTAATTTTCTGAGGAGATTCGTCTCAAATTTTGCAGAATTAGTAAAACACATCATGACCATGATCAGGAAGGGGAATGAAGTGAAATGGACTTTTGAACCCAGAGAGTCTTTTGTCCAAATAAAGAAGGTGTTGACTGAAGCACCTGTGCTAATCAGTCCCGATTATTCCAAAGACTTTCTGATATTTTCTTTTGCTTCCTGTGATACAGTAGCGGCAGTTCTGTTGCAGAAAAATGATCGAGGACAAGAACAACCTATTGCTTTCTATAGAAAGGCATTAAGAGATGTAGAGCTCCGGTACGAGATCGTGGAGAAGCAGGCCTATGCCTTGGTGAAAGCCCTCAAGGCTTTCAGAGTCTACGTATTGCATTCAAAGGTCACTTCATATGTCCCTTCAGCCTCTGTGAAGGACATTATTATACATCCTGACATAGACGGGAGAAGAGGTAAATGGATCGCCAAGATCCTAGAATTTGATCTGGAGATTAAGCCCACCAAGCTGGTAAAGGGGCAGGGTCTGGCCAAGCTGCTGGCCGAGTCCAATTGCAAAGTCTTGGGAATTAACTTTATTAATGAACAGGCTGAGCCATCCAACCAGCATTCCCAGGGTATGGCTGAGCCATCCAACCAGCATTCCCAGGGTATCTTACCATTAGCAGCATGCGCCTGGTACAAGGATATCTTGTACTTTCTACAAGAATTGAGGCCTCCTGATGGGATGGAAAAAAGAAAGGCAAGAGCTTTAAAGCTCAAAGCGGTCAGATATTGCCTCATTGACCAAACCTTGTATTGGAAAGACCCTCTGGGCATATTACTAAGGTGCCTGGACCAACAACAATCCCATAAGGTTATGTTCGACTTTCATAGCGGTCTCTGTGGAGGTCATCATTTTTGGAATACCACAGCTCACAAGATCCTCCGGGCTAGGTATTACTGGCCCACCTTATTTCCTGATGTCTGTAGGGAAATCAGAGCTTGCATTAAATGCCAGAAATTCTGAGGAATGCAGCAGCTCAAGTCCCTGCCATTAAAACCTGTGGTAGTCTCAGCACCCTTTCAGCAGTGGGTATTGGACTTCATCGGGGAAATTCATCCTCCCTCAAGTGGCCAGCACCGATGGATTTTGACTGCGACCGATTACTTCACCAAATGGATAGAAGCTGTCCCTACCAGAAGCACTTCTCACAAAGTGATTATCAGCTTCCTGTAAGATATTATAGCTAGATTTGGCTGTCCTAGTAGGATTGTCATTGACAATGCCTCCCCTTTTCGGTCTGAGCCTCTGGTCAAGTTCCGTGAACAGTTTGGAATTTCATTGGTTCACTCTACTCCATACTATCCTCAAGGAAACGGACTGGAAGAGTCCTCCAATAAAAGTCTGATCAAGCTCATTAAGAAGCTACTGGAGGACAATAAAAGGGTCTGGGACTCAAAGATCAAATTTTCTCTTTGGGCTGATCGGGTGACAACCAAGAAATCCCTGGGCCTCTCACCCTTCCAACTTGTTTATGGAGTAGAGGCCGTTTTCCCCACTCAGCTTGCCTTACCTGTGGCAAATATCCTCCAGGGCTTTGAAGGAGAACATAACCATGTGATCAGAAGGATTCATCAGATGGTGGAAGTGCAGCAGATCAGAGAGAAGGTCATGGATAAGGCCTACAATCATCAGTAGAAGATCAAGCAGGCTTTTGATAGAAAGAGCAAAAAGAAAGAATTCGACCAGGGTGATCTGGTGCTCAAATGGGATGCACCCAGGCAGGAAAAGGGCAAACACAGTAAATTTGATTCCCTCTGGTTCGGGCCTTTCAAGATCCTTGAAGTATTTTCAAATAACATTTACAGGTTACAGGATCTGGAAGGCAAAGAAGTTTTCAATGGCCCAGTAAATGGGCATTTCCTAAAGAAATGTTTTCTGTGAGCCACATTCGGCTCTTTTTGTTTTGTTTTTGTAAATATTGTTCCTGTTTTTATTTTTCGGACTAATAAATGACTCCATAGCCCAACAACAAAGGCACTGAATCTACAAAAGAGTTCTTAGAGCATCACAGGGATGACTCTATCCCCCATGGAGCCAAATTTTAGCGATATTTCTTGTAAGGGGGTTAGAATGCAAAAGAATGGGTTAAAAACCCACTCGTCCTAAGTTCAGGGTGCTAATGCACCCATGATTAAAGGAAAACCAAGTCTGGATGGTCAAGATCACAACGCCCGGATCAACGACGCAGGTGGGATTCCGGACCCCCCCC